>APFE030815097.1:35499-47751 GCA_000404065.3 Pinus taeda | reverse complement strand
CAAGACTCACTCCATGATGCCATAACTAAGGGATGAACATCAAATCACAAGGAAACAAGGGTTTCATGTACAAATGGGGGAAGTGCAGAAGGCACAAGGGTCTTCAAACCTGATAAGGGGGAAAATCTCAGTATAATAACCTTTCTCTCTCTTCTCTCCTCCCTTAGGCCTTCCCTTTGATGTCTTTTTATACCAATGCCAAAGTAGTTTTTTAGTTAGGAATTGGTTAGGAACAGTTGAGGCCACGGGCACTAACAGGTGATCAGCAGGTAAAACCCGTGATCTCCGCCCGAAAATAAGGAGTTTACTATTTTTTTAAGTGTTTTAATAAATATACGCGGGTTGGGTATATATGAACCCACGTATACACGCGTTTAACTCAGGGCAATATCGCGTACAGGGAATAAAACATTGTTTTTTAGATTTTGGACCAGGTCTGGAAGGAGGGGTTGCCCTAGGCCATGAGTGCAGCATCAAAAACCATAATAGTGAGATTTGGAGCTATAACAGATGCCCCCTAATATATGAGGTCAGAAGGGGTACATGATGGCCGAAATATATTAAGCAAGTACATGGAAAGGAAATTTGCCAAAATCCGAGGAGTACTTCACCAGAATTCAGCCTGCTAAGCCACAAAAGAAGATCAGAAAGAAACACCGTCTAAGGCGGGCATACCCATGCTCAGAGAAAGCAAAGCATGTCCTCATATCAAGTACAAGCGGATCCACTAAGTATACAAGTATAAATGACCGGTAATCAAACGATTTCTCACATGGTCGACTTCAAATCATTTATTCCCATGGTGTAGAAATGTACCATGGTGGTCGGTGAAGACCTCAGGTTGTATCGGCATTCATTGGTTCACTTGACAGTTGCTCCTATTGCTGCTAGTTGATACCACTCCACCTTATATGTTGCAGGCTCGTAACACAAATATTACAATAATGGAAATGGTTCAGGAATTAAAGAGTGAGATGGCTCGCCTATGGGAGGACAATGCAAGATTAACCTTGGAACATGAAAAAAATTATGAAGAGCCTGTCTGATAAGAAGAATCAGTGCCAAACAATTCCCAGTCCGGAAGAGGAATGAATGTTTGAAGAACAAGGTTATTACACGAAGCATGAAGGAATAGTAGGAGGGGAAGAGAATCCCGAGGAGAAGTCGGATAATGACTCTGAGCACCCAATATCAAAAAGGTAGCAGACAGAATTGCAAGGGGAGTTTTGGAAAATAAAACCACCACTCTTCGATGGAGAGTTGGAGGAAGTAGCCGATGCCTGGCTTATTAACATGAATAAATACTTCCAATTATATGAATATGATCACAATCTAAAAGCTTGGTTGGCTATCTTCTAACTACAAGGGAAGGCCACTTTGTGGTGGGAGGAGGTCAATATTGTACAAGGGGTAAGTGAACAAAATATAATTGGGAGAAGTTCCAAAAATATTTCAAGGAAAGATATTTGATGGCACAATTTTACGACGAGAAAGCAAGAGAATTTCACAACCTGTGGCTTGGATAGTAAACAATGGATGAGTTTATCACCTGATTTACCTCTTTGCTCCAATATGTATCTTACATACGTGAGGAAAAGGCTAAGGTAAAACAGTTCGTTAGCAGTTTATCCTTGGCGATGAGGGAGAGAATTGAGTTCGATAACCCAAAAACGATGGACGAGGTTATACGAAAGGCCAATATATGCTACCAGCAAAGCAAGCAGAAGGGAGAAATTTTGGGAAGGAAGTGGGCTGATAAGAAAGGTAATAAGATTGTTGTGGGCAATAAGGGAAATCATGGCAGTGCTGGAAAAGGGTTTCCCAAAGGGAAAAACAACATAAATATGCATAAAAGCCAGCTCAGAATTAAGCCAACATCTGAACATAGAATAAACGAGCAATCTGGTAGATTTGATAGCGAAGGGACAACGAGACCCACAGTACAATGTTGAGGATGTGGGGGGCCACATTACGTTAAAAATTGTCCTCATCGTAAAGGAATTGAATAGGTTTCACAAATCCACGAAGCATCAAAAGTAGGTGATGTGGACCAGAGCATTCTGAAAATTAATGCTACTCTCGAAGACCACCAGGCAGAATACCAACCGACTATGGTGGAGTTTGAAGGTAAGATTTTTTATCATATCGTATCTGTCTTAATTGATCCTGGAGCTACATTAAGTTATGTTAGTCCTAAGGTTGTGGAACAATGTAAATTACAATTTGTCAATTTTAAAAACCCTTGGCTAGTACAGCTTGCAATAGGGGCAAGGAGACATGTGTTGGCCAAGGTCAATAATTGCCCTCTGGAAATAGCAAGTTAGCCTTTGATGGTAGATCTAAACATACTCCCTCTTGGATCGTATGACGTGTTGATAGGCATGGACTGGTTAGAAAAGTGCTGGTCCATTATAAACTGTAAAAAAAAACTATCTGCTACTAGAATGAGCTGGGAGAAAAGCGAGAGATGCAAGGCATCCTGAGGCCCATGCAAGTTCAACCAATAACTGCCTCTCGACTAGCAAAGTGTATCAGGAAAGGGTGTCAGGTTTATGCTATTTAGATTGGGTATGCCAACTCAAAGGAAAAGATTGTCGCCCTAGATAGTACTCCAATAGTTCAAGAATTTGCAGATGTATTCCCGGAAGAGATACCAGGACTGCCACCCAAGAGAGACATAGATTTCACTATTTAATTGATGCCAAGAGTAGCCTCGGTGTCCCGAACTCCTTATCATATGAGCACACCAGAACTGACAAAACTGAAAATGCAATTGCAGGAACTGTTGGATAAAACTTACATTCGCTCCAGTGTGTCACCTTGGGGAGCCCCCATGTTCTTTGACAAAAAGAAGGATGGATCCCTCCAAATGTGCATGTACTACCGTCAACTGAATAAGTTAACAATTAAGAAAAAGTACCCTTTACCCTGGATTGATGAACTATTTGACCAAGTAAAAGGGCTAACCGTATTTTCAAAAATTGATTTACGATCGGGATATCACCAGATCAGAATCAGAGAGGAGGATATAGCCAAAACTGCCTTTAGGATTCCCTATGGACACTACGAGTTTGTGGTATTACCCTTTGGGTTAACCAATGCTCCTGCAACCTTTATGTGTTTAATTAATAACATATTTCATTAGTATTTAGATAGATTTGTATTAATTTTTATTGACAATATACTGATATATTCCCGAAATATTGAGGAGCATAAGGAACACCTCAGACTGGTGATGTAAACCCTCTGGAAACATCAATTATGCGCCAAATATAACAAGTGTGATTTCTTTAAGGAAAAAATTCAGTACTTAAGACATATTATTACTAAGGATGGAATCGCGGTGGATCCCGAGAAGATAAGGACAATAATGGAATGGCCAGTATTGAAGGAAGTAGTGAATATAAGATATTTTATGGGATTAGCAAGTTATTACAGATGGTTCGTGGAAGGATTCTCTAGAGTAGCCTATCCTATCACCTCCCTGCAAAATAAAGGGAAAGCTTTTAAATGGACCGCAAAATGCCAAAAAAAAATTGAGCAGCGCAAGCATCTGCTCACCACTGTGCCTATATTAAGCATAGCAGATCCAGGTAAGGGCTATGTGGTGTGCACAGATGCAAGTAAGGAAGGGGTAGGAGGGGTATTGATGCAGGAAGGTAAGGTAATCGCCTATGAGTCTAGGAAATTAAAGGAACATGAGCAGAAATATTCCACTTATGATCTAGAGTTGGCAGTTGTTATTCACGCCTTAAAGATGTGGCATCACTACCTGATGGGTAAAAATTTTCTGTTAATGATGGACCATCATAGCTTGACTAGTTATTTCAATCAGCCTACCTTAAATGCTAGGCAAGCACAATGGGTATATTTCCTAAGTGGTTTTGATTTCGAGATTAAACATCTAAAAGGGAAAGAGAACCAGGTAGTGGATGCTTTAAGTCGAAAGGTACATTGCCTCTATGAAATTTCTTGCAGTGAGGGGTAGACTACCTTCGATGAAATGATTAAAAAGCAGCAGAACAAGATTCAAAATATCAGCAAATGGGATAGCAATTTCAAAATCCAACCAGTAAAGAAAATTAGCAAGGATATGCTATGGATGTTGTTGGCATGCTACATTATAAAAAAAGATTGTATGCGCCCAACCAGAATGACATTAAAAGCTTGATTTTAGATGAATTTCATAAAAGTCCTTACGCAGGACACCTGGGGTATCAAAAGCCGATTACCGCACTTGGGAAGGAGTATTATTGGTCGGGCATGAAAAAAGATGTAGCAGAATATTTGACATGTTGCTTGGAATGCCAACAAGTTAAAGTAGAACATCAACACCCTACTGGGTTATTGCATCCACTACCAATTCCAGAGTGGAAGTGGGAAACCATCTTTGGATTTCATAATAGGATTACCCAAATCAAAAAGAAACAATGACTCCATCATGGTGGTGGTGGAAAAGTTAAGCAAATTAGCTCATTTTATACCAATACAATCCACTTACAAAGCAATGCAGATTGCTCATATTTTTATGCAAAACATTTTCAAGCTGCATGGGTTACCAAAAACTATAATTTCTGACCGTGATGTGAAATTTACCTCAGCCTTCTGGAAAAATCTGTTTGAGGGGTTAGGGACTCAATTAAACTTTAGTACTACCTATCATCCTCAAGCAGAGGAACAAGCCGAACGGGTGAATCAAGTAGTAGAAGATATGTTGAGGTCATATGTAATGCAACAACCATCTAAATGGGAGGACTATCTGTACATGGTTGAATTTGTGTATAACAACGGTTATCATACTTCCTTGCAGATGAGCCCGTTTGAAGTTCTGTATGGACGGAAATGTCACACACCCTCCAGATGGGGGGGACCAAAGGAGAAGTTAATGCTGGGACCCGAAATGTTAAAAGAGATGGAAGAAATGGTCAAGAAGGTACGATCCAACTTGAAGGCAACCCAAGATAGGCAAAAGAATTTTGCCGATAGGAAGAGAAATTTTAAAGAGTATCAAGTAGGGGATCATGTGTATGTGGGAATTTGAGCTAAAAAGAGTACATTACAATGGAGTGGGTGCACCAAGATGGCACCTCGGTTTTGTGGACCATTTCAAATCTTAGCGAGGGTTGGGCCAGTGGCATACCAGCTTGCCCTACCAAGCCATATTCGGGTCCACAATGTCTTCCATGTGCCAGTATTAAAAAGATATGTTTATTATCCTAAGCACATAGTCAGTTGGAAATATGTACAGGTAAAAAAGAATCTTAGGTAGGCCAATTAATTGTGATATTAAAGGCAAAACTGACTTTAGTTCTATTGTTTTAGGTCGAACCGGAAGCAGAATCCTTGGTCGAGTCGCTGAATATACTCGAATGGAGAGAAGTAATGCTATGGAAATGAGCCATCACCTAGGTTAAAGTGCAATGGCAGCACTTTGGTCCGGATGAGGCCACCTAGGAGGATGAAAAACTCATGAAAGAAGCATATCTAGGGTTGTTTGTGGCTGGAAAACATCAAGATGATGTTTGATTTCAAGGGGGGAAGATGTAATGTTTCCAAAAAAAACTATAAATATTTTTATTTACCACAGTAAGAAAACAAACTGGATAAATATTGTTATTATCTATTTGAATTGAATAATATTGTTAATTTCTAAAGTTGGAAAATGATTTGAGTAATAACAATCTTATAACTTCTCATGAAAGAAGTTGGAAAAAGGCAGTTGCCAGAAAAATCCTAATTTCCTTCCCTAACTATGAAATGCTCCAAGGAAAAGGAAGTGAGGGGAGGAAAAATCATGTTGAAATGTCAGACGGTAAGGGGAAAATGCTAAGTCTAGTGATGACCAGATAGCATAAGCACTGAGTGCGAAAATTTGTTGAAGACAGTGGTCTTGCAAACAGGCTTGGGGGGAGATTTGGTTCTGAAAACAAATCTCATGGACGGGTGGATGACAAGAAGCTGATGAAAAAGATGACTTTAATCATTGGGATTCTCTACTTTTTGGAAAGCATAGGTAAGCAGTACTTTCTACAACTAAACTGTAACCCATATACTTTTGTGTTCTTATTTAATTGTGAGTGGTATAGAGGGATCGAGCTCCCAATCCCATAAAATATCTTAAAAACATTGCCAGTAGGGTTTATAATCTATCTGGATTGGATGCCTTCTATACTGAAAAATCATTAACCGTAGAGTACGATAGTATTAACTGGACAACACAGATTAATTTATCTACTGTAAACATTAATCGTGGAGAATGACTGTCTGACTAGAACTGGTTAGATTTTGTCAGTAAGACACTAACCATAGTATTAGAGACTATGTAAAAGAAATTATATTTTTGCTAAAAGATTAGTGGTATGGTAAGTAATACTTGTACAAAACTGGTTAAGAAATCCTCTAGATAACTTGTGCAATTTAAGAACCTGTGTAAACTTAAGAACCTGTGTAAATTAAGAACCAAGTAAATTAAGAACCAGAGATAAAATGTCATAACACCCAAAACCCTTAGTCAAGTGGGTAAATGAAATTATTGAAGTTGCTAGCGCAACGAGAGCAGAGAAGCATTAATTACATGGGTAAAACTGTCAACAAGCTCGAATAAGAAATTGGGAACAAGCTACTGAGAACCATAAGAGGGTATGCACCTAAAGCCGAAATGGGTAGCATTATTACAAGCGAAGACTATTGAATTAGTAATCAAGACCCCTGTAGGGCCATCTTGAAACCCATTTACAGGAATAAGACCCTAAAGTGATAAACAATAATAATGTTTACGTTCTCTCCTAGGTTCTTAAAAGCTTCAAGAATCATAATTGTGACAGAGAAAATCCAGTCACTCTGTTCTTTTCCGCATAAGTAAAAATTGAACCCATACTCAAGCTCAGAGCCACTATGACAGAATAAGCTTGAACATTTAAAGTAGCGAAACAAAATTCACATAGAACATTTAATTCTCATGAAACTATATGGAAGAACTTAATAAGAGAAATGTTGATATTTCGACAAGGAAAGAGCATATGTAATCTCTATCAATGGAAATAAAATAATATACAATCATGTTTCAAGGAAATAAATCCGCATTGAATTGGCATAAAGAAACTTAAACGACTTCTGTTTATTATTACAAAACATAACAGGTCAAGACTAGAGTTTAAAACTGAACAAATCCTTTAGAGCAGCCTTAGATATAGGGCCGCAGCAAACCGATAACCTTAGATAGAGACTCAAATTTATACATGTTTACAACTTGTACATGAGAGAGGACCTCCACCAGGAAAACAAGAGAGTTGGTGAGTAGCTCGACATGGAAATTCCCTTTAGTTCTAGAACAAAATGCCAAAACTAGCACCCCCTAGAAAGGTTGATGCTAGACCCTCAACTTAAACCTGAGAGATTTCTCCACTATTAAAAATCCAAGCAGGGTTGCCAATAGATCTTACTCAGGAACCCTCGAGCGCTAAAGCCAGGTAAGAAAACTACAAACACCATTATTAACAGCTCATAACCCACAGACTCGCTTTCACCATACGTGCAGAAGGTTGCGAGGCAAAATGCATCAACAAATAATCTGGACTTAGTTAAACATCACGGAAAACACAAACGGAGAAATTCTCACCTGGAAAACGTAATGGGTATTACATATTCCACAGAAGGAAACTCCATGGTCCCATTTCTGAGACATTCCAACTGCATCGTAACCCAAAGTTTGCAGGCTGAGCAAGCCGCAAGAGGAGAAGGAGAGCTGAGCATAGCACCAAGGAAGCAGGAAGCAAAATGAATTGTAAACCCAACAAGAGAGACTAAGTAGCCTTTTGGAAAGCCGCCAGCCATAGGATTGAGAACCTATAACCCCCACCGTCGATGTGACGAGAGACCTGAGAAGTCTTGACGCGGAAGGTCAAGCCTGCAGTGCCACATTAACATGACATAGTAGGGAATTAAATGCCAAAAAATCCAGTGTGTGATATGGTTGATGTGTGAACTGATGTGTCTAGTGTGGGTTAAATGTCAATTTAATGAGACTATTAGTGAACAGGGAATAGGACTCACCTATGAACGGTTTCACATAGTAGTGCAATTATTGATAACTTAGCTGTACAACAGAATTCAATTATCAGAATAATGTAATCAGCTCATGAAATTATTACCATGGTAAAGATAATGCTACACGGTTTAATATTGCCATGATAATGATAATGTTTTAACTTTTATTTTTTTATTTTTTCATTTTATGATCTGAATTTTATTATGTTGAAAATGGAGACATGACAAAAAGTTTGTAAAATTAATTTTTTGAATAATAGAAATAAAAAAATTATAAAAATATTGGGGATTGAGGAATAAATAACAATACATAAAAGTTTGTAAAATGGGATCAAAGATAATGAATTAGATTTAATAAAATTTAGTTAAATAAAAAATAAAAATAATTATATAATCAAAAGTTAGGTAAACAAAGCTCAGGAGAGGAAAATTTTAGCATTTAATTTGTGATCACCTACTTTAAACAATTTAAGAGTTAGCCTCAATGAGTAGGCTCATATTTTTTTATTAGGAAAGAATTTATCAATGTTCTATAACAAAGCAAGATGCATACAACAAGATGCATACATTTGTTAGGACTTGTATTCATGAAGAGTCACCTTCTGGGAATTTCATCAGAAGTTACATCCACATGACATGGAAAAACTTTCTTTACATTTAAATAATAAAATTTGAATTAATGATTTTTAATTATTATAAAATAGGGGAGAGTAAAATTTAAAAGAAAAATAAATTTATATGTTAATAAAAAACTAGTTAAATTATTTTGAGAATTAGTTTAATTGGTTGAGTTTTTTGGTTGTTTATAGCACTTCACTAATGGGAGAAGGTCAACAAGGTTATGTTCTCCTTAGACCCTCTAGAGGTTAGGCTTTTTTGAGGATTGGTTTGGGAGGATGTAAAATTTATATAATCTATCAATTTTATACTTAATTAATAATTTTTTATTTTAATTTAACTTATTGCTTCTTGTCCCCAATGATGGGTGAAGTGTTCATCTTTTCATTGCGTCGAGGCGCATTCTACAACCTAGTATGATCCTGATGTGTAAGTATGTCACGTCCTCAAAAAATAATAAAAACATTTTTTATTAATGTCGACCAAAACATTAGATTAAATCTTAAATTATATATAACTTGAATCTTTAGATTATATATAACTTTTTAATCTTATTAATGGATTAAGATTAATTATTCAAATACAACTATGTCTTATTATATATAATTTGAATGGATAGTAAATTATCTCATGTGCTTAATAGTTCCTTTTATCATATACATGAATTTGAATGGATGATAAATTTACCTTTAACAATAAAATTATCACATTAAAATTCCAAATTAGGTAAAATATTAAACATCTTTACTCAAATTTATTAAAGCCAATACCATCACTTAAATAAAGGGAAAAAGGTTAATTCAACACAGAATCAGAAATCTTACTCCAAAATGTTTTAATATTTCTTTTAATTAAATATTTTTAAAATGAACATTTAAAGGGAAAAACCACATCCTATGGATATCTTAAAGTCTTTAAAGACATAAATATTTCCACATCAAAGTTATAATATTTGATAATATTAATTTGATATAGTTTTATTATAAATTTTGTCATCATGCCATAATATTTTTTACTAAATCTAAATTTAATATTCTAAAATTTAATAATTTTGTATTAATACAATATTAAATTTAATACGATATTAAATTTGTTATATTATAATATATATTAATATATCATGATATATATTAACTCTAGATATATATATATGGAGGGAAGAAAAAATACATAAAGTGATAGAGGTGGAGAGATAGAGGGAGTGACAAGGGAGAGATGGACATCAAATGAAGGAAAGGGGAGACGAGGAATGAAGAGAGAGTGTGTGAGAAAGAGAGGAGCCAGATAGGGTGAGAAGGATAAGAGAGAGAGAGAGGGAGACACAAAAATGGAGGGCGGAGAGAGGGAGATGGTTGGAGAGCAGAGAGAGAACGAAAGAGAGATGGGGGAAGAGAGAGGGAGGTATGAGAGAAAAGGAGAGAGGGGAAGGAATTGAGAGGGGGAGAGAGGTAAGGATGGAGAGGAAGCAATAGAGAGATGGAGTTGAAGGGGGAGAGAGGGAGTGAAGAGGAAGTGCATAGAGAGATAAAAGTGGAGAGGTAGTGACAAGGGAGAGATGGAGAGAGAGTGTGTATGTTTTGGGGTGAGATTGATCCAGGTGAATATTGATGGCCACCCACTTTTCCCACCTAGATATCTAGTTAGTTTATTTGTTTCCTTGTTTATTTCAACAGTTACTATTTTTAGTAGTTTTTCAGGTCCTGAACTTTTGGAGAAGTTTTGACCCCCTAAACGGTGTTTTTTTAGGTCCACTGCAGGCCCATAACCATAGGTAAGGGCCTATGGCAAAACCTGTAGTACTCAAAGAGACATTTCCAACAAGGTATTGTATGCACCAAACAGAGATAATATGACCAAGTTATGACCCTGGGAAGTTGGTTACCTAATTAACCCCAATGGTGTCCACAAACTCTTGGCGTTACATCTCCTAGGTCAGGGTTTTGGTTGTTTAGAGCTTTCTCATGTTTTTCAATAATAAATAGGCCCTTGAGCCTCATTATACCATAGTTCAGAGGCATGTACCCAACACATCTCTTCTCAAAGATAAGCTACCATCACCCGAGCTAGTCTTATCTCCATTCTATTTGTAAGAAATTTTCAATATTTGATATTAATGAAATGAAGTGTTATTTCTACTACACCTTTGTACTTATGGTTATATTTGTAATTTTTTGTGCTCATGTTTAAATTCAGATCAGTGGTATCAAAGCAGTCTACTCTTTCTCTGTTTTTATTTCCATGTCCCTAATGAGGTTGACATATAAGGAGTTAGGGATTGAACTGGTTAAACCTTTGCAAGACCAGCCTCAAAAATCTTGACGACCTCCCATGGGGGAAGAAAATAAATACAAGGGGGCAGGAGATCCTTTCAAAATCTTGAACGAAGAAGCCCTCGAGTGACAAAGGAATGCGATGATGGACAACTTTTCCTAGATCCTTCAGCAGATGCCCAAGGGCGACACATCGCCTTCCATCAGCTACCCTAGAAGCACCACACCCTTTAAGGTACAAGTTAACTTTGACATTCCCATATTTGAGGGTCAGATAGATGCAAACATCGTAGATAAATGGTTAAATTTGCTAGAAGGATATTGTTTTGTTCATGATTTTTCCAGCCAGGAAAAGATTACTTTTTCTCTTCTCAAATCTGCCCCCCATGTCAAGGACTGGTGGGAAACCTACTGTGGGTAAAAGGATGAAATTATGTGCTCACTATTTTTAGCCGCACCCACTTGGGATTCATTCTGGGATGCCATCAAGGAGTGGTACTACCCTATTGGGAGCTATGATCATAAATACATAAAGTGGGCCACACTGCCACAACGAAGGGACCAAGATGTGTCAGAGTTTACCAATGTGTTTCATACCCTTCTCACGAAGTTGGGTATCAAGGATTCTGAGAAACATTTGGTACTCATGTACCGCGGCTTCCTGCACATGTACATCTAGGATGATATGGAGTTCCTGGACATCTCCTCGCTCGGCATGGCATTGCCGATATGCTGTAAAGATCAAGTAGAAGCTTAAACAGAAAAGTAGAGACTTTGGATCTATGAATCTGAAGCAAGGGAAAGGCGCCCCCAAACTACAGAGCAAAGGGCAAAGCTAAGACGGGGTGACCTTGGATAACCTGCTGAAGCCGCAAGAAAATAACAACACCATGAAGACAAAGAAGGACATGGGAAAATGGTGTGAGTTCCATAAGAGCTCCACCCACAACACAAGTGACAGTCGGGCCAAGCAGTCACTAGTGGTTGCGTTGAAGGCTTCTGAGTCCGACGCATGTTCTAACTTTGAGTGAGAACCCAACAAGGGAAATGACAAAGGGAAGCAGATCATTGGTGCGGAGCCCAGAGTCACTTTGGCCACCACCAAGATCCAAAATATTGAGCCTGAAGATCCATAAGAGAGGGAGTACCTATTCCACTCACAGATGTGGTTGAAGGGTTCTTCATTATAGTTCATTGTCGACAACTGTTATGCTTCTTAACCTGCAAATGATACCCAAATACAGAATATGCGAAGAAAAGATATCCAGAACACAGAATAGCGAAGACTTTATTATTCAGAGAGTAATGTTCACTTGCC
>APFE030815097.1:13677-31360 GCA_000404065.3 Pinus taeda | reverse complement strand
AGCTACATTTAGTCACTTCACAAAATTTAGTAAAAAATACCAATATCTCCATTAATATTGGTTTCTCTGATTTAACAAAAAAAATTCAAAACAATGAAATCTCAACTCTTTCCGCATCACCCTTGCTATATTGTAAATATTTTATTTACCATAGTGAAAAAAACAAACTGAAGGATGATGGTTACTATATGTTGCATTAATTAATATTTTTATATTAGTGAATGAAGATGAGAAATGATTTCCTAGTAACAAGGATCATGTAACTTTTGAGGAGGGAAGTTAATAAAAAAAAAAAGAAGAAACAGTTGTTGAACCCTAACTACCTCCCTTAACCATGGATGGCTTCCAGGAAAAGGAAGGGAGGGGAGGAAAAATTGTGTTGCAAGGACAGGCAGTGAAAGAAAGGGAAGGAAGCTTACTATGTCTGGTGATGATCATATATTAAGGGCGCAGAGCACGAGAAACCTGCAAAGGATTGTATGTCTTTGAGCAAGCTAGGGGAGAGATTTGGTCCCGAAAGACAATCTCATGGTCGGGTGGTTTGATTAGCTATAGATCCAGAAGTGACCTCTTCTTCTGGAATTACTTATTGGAAGCAACACAGGTATGAGGCACCAACTGAAGATTGTACTACTACCTGAACTGAAATTAGAAGTGTTTATCTCTGCAAGATATAGGTTCCTAGGGTTATAGCTAGAATAAATATAGTAAGTTCAGATACTTTCTTTATATACAGGACCTCTAATTCTGAAAGGCACAAGTAGAAGTGTAACTTTCAAGGAGAGATTTAATCTCAGTTAAGAATTTAATTAACAGTCTCTATTTAGATGACTATGTTCAGAATGGAGAGTTGAATTTGTTTTAATTGAACAACTTCACTTTGACAGTCTTTAGA
Organism: Pinus taeda; assembly: GCA_000404065.3. Taxonomy (NCBI): domain Eukaryota; kingdom Viridiplantae; phylum Streptophyta; class Pinopsida; order Pinales; family Pinaceae; genus Pinus; species Pinus taeda. The sequence goes on along the minus strand of APFE030815097.1, from coordinate 30,465 downwards.
ATACCGGTAGAGTGTTTCGGTTGCAAAGAAAGAATATAGTTCTATTACCAATTCCATGCATTAAGGAAAAGAAAGATTAAGACCATAGGGAGGCAAACGAAATAGGTTGCCTGGACTAATGAACTTCCAAATATCAACACTGTATGATAACTTATGAACTTTGTAGTCAGTTCCTAAGTAAATAAAAGGAAGCGAGAGGCTTTCTCATTCACAGGACTAAAAAAAGATCTGATATTAGAAGGCTCACTTGCAAATATTCTAAGGCCAAACATAATAACAGAAACAAAAAAAGGAAACGATAATGGTTGCCTCGTTCGCGAGCAACCCTAAAGACCACAAGTAAACCAATAATAGTTGCTTGTTGCAAGAACATAAAGACCATAAAGAACTACAATACATGCCTCACTTGTTGTTACCTAAAGACAATGTTAGAGCATAATAATATGTTCGGGAGCCAACAACAAATCCGGGGTGTGCGCAGATGGTTATTCTGGCACCCTATGGTCAGGATTATGAGCCACAAATGAACCCAAGAAACCCTGAACTGATGCATAACAATGGACCTTTTGTTTGGGTCGGAGCTGAAACCTTCTAGGAATAAAAACCCTCAAGGGTTAAGAACAGAAGACAATTGATAAAATAAGGATGTTCGAGAGAAAAATTTAATGCAGTGACCCTGAGTGAGTGGGCACTGACATTTTCGAACCAGAAATCCGCATACAGTAGAATTACGATTAAAACCCAAATGTTGGTTAACAAAGGTCTCCGTAACTGAAACTCATCATTAAATGTAAAAAAAAGCAGAGCTATACATTGGCTGAGGCCACTTTTCAACAAAAAAGTATACATAGTTACAACACAGGTGAGACCATGAAATGTGAACAATCTATATAAATATAATGTCATGCCTACGTAAAAGAAAAACCAACAAGGTATTATATATATCACAACAGCAAGAGGGTTTGATGTCGTGAGCATAATAATCACAACCAAGCACCAAGTTAACCACATTACAACCGAGAAGAGTTACATACAGTTCCAAAATCTAAAATACCAGTTCAATTACAAAATAATAAACAGGAGTTTATATATGCCTTTGTAGCTATAAGCTCTGAGTTAAAAAGATGACTCATCACCCTTAAAACAATTTTATATAGAGTGAAACCCTAAAAGGAAAGACCCTTCGATGGACTCGAGAAGGTCTTCTTAAACCTTAACCTTAACTCTTCAGCCGAGGGCAATAGGCCAAAATCGATTTCATAACTGGGAAACCTTAAGCGAATGCTGGAGGAGAACTTTCAACCAGATGTGGCTAAGAAAATTCATGGGGATCAATGGACAACCTGCTTGGAGTCAAAGTCACAAGAAAACGGATTATATGATTATCAACAATAACTGAGACAACAATAGAAAATTTAGGAAACTATTTACCAAATTCGAATATGGCTTACCTGAGAAGTGTTGAGACACTTATTGTAGGAGCAACTCTGTCTGGCGCAGCTGGAAGCCCTTGAAATACCCAGTCCAACCTGCAAGCAACATGACAACCCTCATAAATGAAAACATGAATTCGAGCAACAAAGAGTGAGCAGCACTCCAGCTAAGTGAAATAAGAAGATGTACAAAATTAGCTCTACTAACACGCCATTTACCTGAAGGATCCGAACACGGTCGATACCAGCAATTTGAATGGAGTAAGTCAGTTCAATGGAGCTACTAATGCAAGGGTTGAACCAGAGTAGGCTCCACAAGGAGCTACCCAGCAAATGAGACCCATCACAATGCATCTAGGAGAATAGGTCAAAACTCGTGAAGGTAGCCACCGTCGGATTGCGGAAGGAAATTTTCACCGTCGATGAGGTAGGGTTTCCAAGCAAATGATGAGACTGAACTGCTTGCCTGGCCACATACAGGACAGAGCGGGCAGAGTTAATATCACTTGCAGCAGATAAGGCAAGCCACGTGATGGAAGTAGCTTAAGAAATAGAGTTAGAGTCTATCTGTTAGCCGCGTGGACCACCATGCATAAGAACTAAAACTTTGGTATTAAATGCTATTATCATGCAAGTACAGTGGTGTTATATCAAAACTTGTGCCACGTGAAAATATGTGTATAGTATGTGGAGGGATTATATAGTTTACTAAAAAAAGAATTATGAGCTATGTAAGGTCCGGTAAATATTTAAGGTAGAGTCGTTACAAGTGGTATCAGAGCCAAGTTTCAAAAACTGTGGCCTCTGGAAGAAAAAAAAAAAAAAAACATAAATAGCTAAATTGAAATCATTTTATTCCCATTTCTATTTTGCAATTAAAAAAAAACAATTAATACATTAACCCTCCTTCTGTTACTTTTCCTTATGTTAAGTACAGGGAAATAGAAGACCACCAATATGAGAAGAGCAAACAGTGTTTCACGTAGGTTTATGGCGGGTCAGGGACCTATAACAGGCCCTGAAAATAACCCAAAATTATGGGTATAGCTTGGAGAAGAGGCTCGCAATATGAATCTTGCAATACTAGAGACAGTATAGGAGTTGAAAAATGAAATGGCCCGATTGCGGGAAGATAACGTGAGGTTAACCCTGGAACAAGAAAGGATTATAAAGAGCCTATCTGACAAGCAAAATCAACAACCATTGAATCCCAATGCTGAGTAGCAAAGGGTGTCTGCGTAGCGAAATCACCACCCAAAACTCGAAGAGTCAGAAGGAAGGGAGGAAGAACGGGAAGAAAGATCTGATAATGATTTCAAGCAACACACCTTAAAAAGGCAACAGACAGAGTTGCAAGGGGAGTTTCGTAAGATCAAACCACCACACTTTGATGGGGAATTGGAGGAAGCAGCCAAGGCATGGTTGATTAATATGAATAAATACTTCCAGCTATATGAGTACAACCACAACCTCAAGGCACGGTTGGCCATTTTCCAATTACAGGGAAAAGTCACCCTATGGTGGGAAGAAGTTAAGACTGTAAGAGGAGTAAGCGAATAAAATATAACTTGGGAAAATTTTCAAAGATACTTTAAGGAAAGATACCTGACCGAGCATTTTTATGATGAAAGGCAAGAGAATTCCATGACTTGTGGCTAGGGCAACAAACCATGGATGAATTTATCACTTGTTTTACGTCATTACTTCGTTATGTGCCTTATATTCGAGAGGAAAAGGCTAAAGTATAGAGGTTCGTCAGTAGTTTACATTTGAGCATGAGGGAAAGAATTGAGTTTGACAATCCAAAGACAATGGATGAGGTAATACGTAAAGGTAGGATTTGTTACCAGCAAAGTAAACAAAAGGGAGAAATTTCGGGTAAAAGATGGAATGATAAGAGAAGTAGCAAGTTGGCTAGAAATAATAAAGGGAATCATGGGAGTGGTAACAAGGGTTTTGCCAAGGGGCAAAACAACAGAAATTTATAGAAGAATAAGCTCAGATCAAAGCCAACTAATGGGTCCAGAATCAACGAACAACTGGGAAAAATAGACAGTGAAGGGACAACAAGGCCTCCGGTGCAATGTTGGGGCTATAGTGGGCCTCATTACGTTAAAAACTGTCCTCAACGAAACAGAATTGAACAGGTTTCCCAGATCCATGAAGCATCTACAGTCGACGATGTAGGATGAAGTTTGTTGAGGATTAATTCTTCCCTAGAAGATCGTCAGGCAGAGCACCAACCTACCATGGTGGAATTTGAAGGTAAGATCTCAGGCCTTGCTGTAATAGTTTTAATTGATCCTGGAGCTACATTAAGTTATATTAGTCCTAAGGTTGTGGAGCATTGTAGATTGCAACCCATCAAATTTAAGGATCCTTGGCTAGTATAGCTGGCTACAGGGGAAAAGAGACGAGTGCTTGCTAAAGTCAATAACTACCCTTTAAAGATAGCAGGACAGCCAGTGATGGTAGATTTAAATGTGCTTCCTCTTGGTTCGTATGATGTACTGATTGGTATGGACTGGTTAGAAAAACACTGGTCCATAGTTAACCGTAAAACAAAAACTATTTATTACAAAGATGAGCTTGGGGAAAGACAAGAGATGCAAGGAATTAAGCTACCAGTGCAGATTCGGCCAATAACCGCCTCTCAGTTAGCAAAATGCATTAGGAAGGGATGACAGATTTATGCCATCCAAGTGGGTTATGCTAACTCGAAAAATAAAACAGCCACATTGGAAAACATTCCTGTGATGCAAGAATTTGTTGATGTGTTTCCAGAAGAGATTCCTGGACTGCCACCTAAGAGAGACATAGAATTTACTATCAAATTGGTGCCAGGGGCAGCCCCGATATCCCAAGCACCCTACAGAATGAGCATACTAGAATTGATAGAGTTAAAAATGCAATTATAGGAGCTATTAGACAAAAACTACATTCGCCCAGTGTGTCTCCCTGGGGAGCCCCGGTATTGTTCGTTAAGAAAAAGGACAGGACCCTCCGCATGTGTATGGGATACCGTCAATTGAATAAATTGACAATCCAGGATAAGTATCCTCTACCCCGTATTGATGAACTATTTGATCAGGTAAAAGGAGCAACGGTATTCTCCAAGATTGATGTGCAATTAGGGTATCACCAAATCAAGATTAAAGAGGAAGACATAGCTAAAATTTCTTTTAGAACACGATATGGTCATTATGAGTTTGTAGTGCTACCCTTTGGGTTAACCAACGCCCCCGCAACCTTTATGTGTTTAATGAACAACATATTTCATCAGTATTTGGATAAGTTTGTGCTGATTTTTATTGATGATATACTGATATATTCCCGAACTATGGAAGAGCATAAGGAGCATCTAAGATTGGTACTGCAAACCCTTCGAGAACACCAGTTATATGCCAAGTTCAGTGAGTGTGATTTCTTTAAGGAACAAATACAATATTTGGGACATATAATCACTAAACAAGGGATCGTGGTGGATCTCGAAAAGATAAGGACCATAATGGAATGGCCAGTACCAAAGGATGTGGCAAACATCAGATCCTTCATGGGATTAGCGGGTTATTACATACGGTTTGTAGAAGGATTCTCGAGAGTAGCTTATCCTATCACTTCCTTATAGAAAAAGGGAAGAACTTTTAGATGGACCCCAGAATGCCAAAAGAGTTTTGAGCAACTTAAGCATCTGCTCACCACCACTCCCATTCTAAGCATAGCCGATCCTAGTAAAGATTATGTGGTGTGCATGGACGCAAGCAAGAAAGGGGTAGGAGGTGTGTTGATGCAAGAAGGGAAGGTAATTGCTTATGAGTCAAGGAAATTAAAAGAACATGAGTAGAAATATTCCGCTTATGACCTAGAGTTGGAAGTCATCATTCACGCATTAAAAATGTGGCGACATTATCTTGTGGGAAGAAATTTTTTATTGTTGACAGACCACTATAGTCTGACCAATTATTTTAGCCAGCCCACCTTAAATCCTAGGCAAGCATGGTGGGTGGATTTCCTAAGTGGTTTTGATTTCGAGATCAAGCATTTGAAGGGGAAAGAGAATCGGGTGGCAGATGCTTTAAGTCGAAAATTACAATGTCTTTATGCGATTTCTTGCAGTGAAGGCAAAAGAACCTTTGAAGGAATTCTTAAGAAGGCAGTAGAACAAGATATAACATATCAACAAATAAAACAGCAAGTACAACATTCAACCAGCAAAGAAAATCAAAAAAGGTTATGCTGTGGATGTTGCTGGAATGTTGTATTATAAGAAAAGGTTGTATGTGCCCAATCAAAACAGCATTAAGAACTTGATTTTGGATGAATTTCATAAAAGTCATTATGCTGGACACCCGGGGTATCAGAAAATGATCACTGCACTCCGAAAAGAATATTACTGGCTAGGTATGAAGAAATATGTGGCTGAGTACTTGGTATGTTGTTTGGAGTGCCAACAAATTAAATTAGAACACCAACACCCTGCGAGGTTATTACAACCATTACCCATTCCGGAATGGAAGTGGGAAACCATTTCTATGGACTTCATAATAGGTTTTCCCAAGACAAAGAAAAATAACGACTCTATCATGGTGGTGGTGGACAAATTAAGTAAATCAACACATTTTATACCTGTGCAATCTACTTACAGAGTTGTACAGATCGCCCACATTTTTGTGCAGAACATATTTAGGTTGCATGGGTTACCAAAAAAATAATTTCATACCATGATCTAAAATTTACATCGATCTTTTGGAAAACATTGTTTGCAGAATTGGGGACTCAGTTGAATTTTAGTACAGCGTATCACCCTCAGACTGACGAACAAACAGAACGGGTGAACCAGGTGGTGGAAGACATGTTAAGGGCATATGTAATGCAACAACCAACTAAGTGGGAATATTATCTGCACTTGGTCAAGTTTGCAATAATGGTTATCATACATCCTTGCAAATGAGCCCATTTGAAGTATTGTATGGGTGGAAGTGTCGCACGCCCTCAAGCTAGGGTGGACTGGAAGACAAATTGAGGTTAGGTCCTGAAATGCTTAAGGAAATGGAGGAAATGGTTAAGAAGGTACGGTCTAATTTAAAAGAAGCTCAGGATAGGAAAAATAACTTTGCTAACTGGAGAAGGAAGTTTAAGGAGTACCAAGTCGGTGATCATGTGTATGTGAGAATTCGAGCAAAAAAAGAGCACATTACAATGGAGTAGGTTCGCTAAGTTGGCACCTCGATTTTGTGGACCATTCCAGGTCTTAGCAAGAATTGGGCCAGTGGCTTACTAGCTCACTTTGCCAAGTCACATACGATTCCACAATGTCTTCCATGTTTCCGTGTTAAAAAAATATGTTTATGATCCTAAACATGTAATCAAATGGCAGGATATACAGGTGAGAATTATCTCCGGTAGATCGGTCTAAATGTTTTCTTTTAAAAGAAACTGATTTAATATGTTGCATGTTGCAGGTCGAATCGGAAGGAGAAATCTTGGTTGAATCGCTGAACATCCTCGACCATAGAGAAGTAATGCTGCGGAAGCGAGCTATTACCCAAGTTAAAGTGCAATGGCAGCACTTTGGGCTTGATTAGGCCACCTGGGAAGATGAAGAACTCATGAAAAAGGCTTACCTAGGGCTATTTATAACTAAAATACATCGGGACGATGTTCAATTTTAGGAGGGGGAGGTGTAATATCCCCATAATATTGAAAATATTTTATTTACCATAGTGAAAAAACAAATTGAAGGATGATGGTTATTATTTATTGCATTAATTAATATTTTTATATTAGTAAATGAAAATGAGAAATGATTTCCTAGTAATAGGGATATCATGTAACTTCTAAGGAGGGAAGTTAATAAAAAAAGAAGAAGAAGAAACAGTTGTTGAACCCTAACTACCTCCCCTAACTGTGGATGGCTTCCAGGAAAAGGAAGGGAGGGGAGGAAAAAATGTGTTGTAAGGACAGGCAGTGAAAGAAAGGGAAGGAAGCTTACTATGTCTAGTGATGATCAGATAGTAAGGGCGTAGAGCGCAAGAAACCTGCAAAAAACTGTATGTCTTTGAGCAAGCTAGGGGGGAGATTTGGTCCCGAAAGCTAATCTCATGGTTGGGTGGTTTGACCAGCTACAGAATGAGAGGTGACCTCTTCCTCTGGAATTACTTATTGGAAGCAACATAGGTATGAGGCACCAACCGAAGACTGTACTACTACCTAAACTGAAATTAGAAGTGTTTATCTCTGCAAGCTACAAGTTCCTAGGGTTATAACTAGAATAAATATAGTAAGTTCAGATACTTTCTTTATATACAGGACCTCTAATTTTGAAAGGCACAAGTAGAAGTGTAACTGTCAAGGAGAGAGTTAATCTCAGTTAAGAATTTAATTAATAGTCTCTGTTTAGATACCTTTGTTCAGAATGGAAATTTGAATTCGTTTTAATTGAATAACTTCGTTTCGACAGTCTTTAGAATACTGGTAGAGTGTTTCAGTTGCAAAGAAAGAATATAGTTCTATTACCAATTCCATGCATTAAGTAAAAGAAAGATTAAGACCATAGGGACGAAAACGAAATAGGTTGCTTGGACTAATGAACTTCCAAATATCAACACTGTATGGTAACTTATGAACTTTGTAGTCAGTTCCTAATTAAATAAAAGGAAGCGGGAGGCTTTCTCATACACAGAAACAAAAAAAAGGAAACGATAATGGTTGCCTCGTTCGTGAGAAACCCTAAAGACCACAACTAAACCAATAACAGTTGCTTGTTGCAAGAGCATAAAGACCACAAAGAACTGTAATACATGCCTCACTTGTTGTTACCTAAAGACAATGTTAGAGCATAATAATATGTTCGGGAGCTGACAACGAATCCTGGGTGTGTACAGATGGTTGTTCTACCCCGTGGTCAGGGTTATGAGCCACAAATGAACCCAAGAAACCCTGAACCGATGCGTAACAATGGACCCTTTTTTTGGGTCATAGCTGAAGCCTTCTAGGAATAAAAACCCTCAAGGGTTAAGAACATAAGACAATTGATAAAATAAGGATGTTCAAGAGAAATTTTAATGCAGTGACCCTGAGTGAGCGGACACTGACATTTTCGAACCATAAATTCGCATACAGTAGAATTACGACCAAAACCCAAATGTTGGTTAACAAAGGTCTCCGTAACTGAAACTCATTATTAAATGTAAAAACAAAACAGAGCTATACGCTGGCTGAGGCCACTTTTCAACAAAAAGGTATACATAGTTATAATGTAGGTAAGACCATGAAATGCGAACAGTCTATATAAATATAATATCATGCCTGCATAAAAGAAAAACCAACAAGGTATTATATATATCACAACAGCAAGAGGGTTTGATGTCGTGAGCATAATAATCACAGCGAAGCACCAAGTTAACCACATTACAACTGAGAAGAGTTACATACAGTTCCACAATCTGAAATACCAGTTCAACTACAAAATAATAAACAGGAGTTTATATATGCCTTTGTAGCTGTAAGATCTGAGTTTGAAAGGTGATACATCACCCTTAAAACAATTTTATATAGAATGAAACCTCAAAAGGAAAGACCCTTCGATGGACTCGGGAAGGTCTTCTTAAGCCCTTAACCTTAACTCTTCAGCCAAGGGCAACAGGCCGGAATCAATTTCATACCTGGGAAACCTTAAGCCAACGTTGGAGGAGAACTTTCCACTAGATGTGGCTGAGCAAATTCATGGGGGTCATCAGACAACCTGCATGGAGTCAAAGTCATAAGAAAATGGATTATACAATTGTCAAGAATAACTAAGACAACAATAGAAAATTTAGGAAACTATTTACCAAATTCAAATATGGCTTACCTGGGAAGTGTTGAGACACTTATTGTAGGAGAAACTCTATTTGGCGTAGTTGGAAGCCCTTGAAATACCCAGTCCAACCTGCAAGAAACATGATAACCCTCATAAATGAAAATATGAATTCGAGCAATAGAGAGTGAGCAACGCTCCAGCTAAGTGAAATAAGAAGATGTGCAAAATTAGCTCTGCTAACACGCCATTTACCTGAAGGATCCGAACACGGTCGATACCAGCAATTTGAATGGAGTTTTGGTAAACCAATTCACTGGAGTTGCTAATGTTAGGGCTGAACCAAAGCAGGCTCCGCAAGGAGTTACCTAGCAAATGAGACCCATCACAATGCATCCAGGAGAATAGGTCAAAACCCGCGTAGGTAGCCACTATCGAGAGTCTTAGAAGAAAGCGTATGATAACTAACAAGAAGTTTGGGTTGAGGAGCTGTAAGGTTTTCCAAAATTTTGGAAGCTTTATCCATAAGAGGACAAAGGTGAAGAAGATGCCTCCCTTCACATAACCTACTAGGGAATCTAATCTTTCCCTTCTTCTTACCATCATTAGCTGAAGGTGTAGCATCGACATGATCTCCAGAGGTCAACGAGGATTGTCGATTCAAGTCTTGAGACCATACCTCTAAGACTCTTGGAATGCCAGGAGAGTCTCGAAGGAGATGGTCAGCCTTACATAGCTTGTAAGGGAATCTAAACTTCTTGTGGAGGATTAGAAGGTTCGTCTACAGGAGGTGCATTTGGAGAAATAGCCACACGGTTAACCTCTTACTTATCTAACTTCTTCTTCTTTGTCTTCTTCTTCTTCTTCTTCTTAACCTCCCTGTTATTGGATTTCAAACTTTCACCAGGCGAAGTAAAATAGGAAAGTGAAGAAAGAGGGGAAGAAGGTGAGAGGTCAACCTTATAATCAACGTGATGTGGTTCAACTGAAGGAGATGGTTCGGCAAGAGTTGGGACACTCGGGACCACCGAGGTCGAAAATACCCATATAGGTAAACCAATGGTTAACTCAGGGAGGGACAACGTTGACATATAAGGAGAACCAACATTTCCAAAAGAAGGAAAGGGACCAAGATTCCCATCCACAGGGATCCTTGACTAGTAGACTCTAGAAATGTTGCCATTAGAATTGACCCTAAAGAATCACTAAGGAAGATAACTTTAACCAAGAATATTTCGTGGGTAGTTAATTTTAAGACACTGAAACAAAGCATTGCCTTTTAATATTTTAAGAGTTGAGAAATGGGAAAAAGGTCACTCTAGTCGCTTTTGGAGTTAACGAGCTTGAAAGGACAAGTTCTCAATGATATTTTAAATTTAAAGAGTCAAAAAGACCAAAATGACTACTCAGGATAATCTAGGCAAAATGGATTACCAAGTAACTATGAACTACAGAATACCTCCCGATGAACCGAAAAGTATGAGCAGACAATCTCCCCAAATGTTGTGTTTGGTGTATCACATTTACGAAGTGGCAGACTCGGTTTCCTATGGATAAAGGATTATAAACCTAGTGGGGTCTCCCTTTATATATGTGACGGTACCGGGAGCACAAGTTTGTACTGGTATTGTCTAAAGTTAACGATAGCTACTAGTTTTAACGACGTTGGAACATGTCTCTAGCCTATACCACTAAATGTGAGCATTAAGTTTCAATGCTTCCTTAGATTAATTCAATAAATTTTAACGGTTGATCTTGAATTAGGTTTTAATTCCAAGGCCCTACCGCTGCCATCTGAAAACTCCTATATGCAATTGTATGAGAAAATAAATCTTTCTTCGATGAAATTTAACACTAATTGAGGGATAAAGAGCACACAATCAATGCAACAATAAAAGAATGAAATCTTTCAATAATATATGTTCTAAATGCACTTAATCTTCCTTTAACAACAACAACAAAAAATTATTTCATTTCCAATGCTTATGACGATGGAATTCTAGCTTCTCAATGATGCTACTAATGCAATATTTTTGCTGAAGTAAACTAGAATGATGTTCTCCTTTTCATAAAATAAAAAATGAATCTTTCACATAAAGCACATTAATGAAAATTTTCACAATTTCGAACAAACGAGCATCGATCAAATCCAATGCATGATAAATGAAACTAAAAGTAACTTCTTCCCTGAATCGAACAAACCAAACACATAAATGCTTCAATTGACAAACCAAGCATTGTAATATATGCTCGGAAAGAGAAAAGAGACACTCAAAATAAGAGAAAAAATGACACTCTTTCACTCATTCAATTGAAAATGAAGCAATGAAGATGTTGCGACTAAAAGATGGATTAAATGAAGCAGCAAATCAGAAACTTGACACAATGAGTAAACAAACAAATGAAAGGTAATTGACCTAGATGTCCTAGGGTCATAGAAACCATCCAAAAAAATCAAAAAAATCAAGCAATGAAAATTCAAGTCAATCAGTCAATTAAACCTAACAAACAAAGAATCCTAGTCACTTCTAGGCAGAAAAACAGAGTCTGAGGATCAAGACACGCTGGCACTGGAATGGAAGAAACTCTGATTTTTTCTTAACTCGGAAACCGACATGACTTTTTGGATGAAACTAGCGTTGATTGACATGATCAGCGTGACTGTTAGGCCAAAACTAGCATTGATCAGCATGATTGGCATGATTGTTTCACTGAAACTAGCATTGATTGAGGGATTCAAAGAAAAAATAAAAAAGAACTTCACACGGGGCTAAACTTAACACATCAGAGGGCGGGCTAGTGTCTGTATGCCTTCAAATAGGTCAATACAGATCCAGAAGACCATAAATAAATAAACTAGGCACACAAGTAGTAAAAACAGAGTGATGAAAAGGAGATGTATTTCCTTAGCGGAGTCACCAATTTGTGGTGTAGGAAAATTCTCTCTACAGACAAAGACAATCCCTCTAGCCCAAGAGAGTGGGTCTAGCCACAAACAAGACAATCTAATGTAAACTTCCTTATATTATAATTAAGTAAGAGGGCCTACCTCTTATAAAGCTAATCCACTTGATGGTGATCTTGCTTCCTTGCTCCAGCTTCCTTTTGTTCCTTTCATTCAAGTACCTGAAACAAACATGTAAGAAACAACAACAAACATGATAGCATAAAATCAAATCCAATCTACTTAAGAAGTCAAGGATTTCTAAGCTATCAAATTTAATATTACACCCAATATAGGAAATAAACCATTAGTTGTATTAAAATAAACGTCAAAGAGAAATACAACTGAAGCCTTGATGTTGGATATCTCCTTTGCAGTATCCAAGTCCTGTTACATGCCTTTTCAGCACTCTTTTCTTCCCCTAGCTTGACATGAAATGGCTTCTAAGCTCTAACTCTCTTTCCTCATGCTTTAGCTACCAAAGACTAGTCTTTTGTCATCTAAGACTAATCTTCTTCTATCAAAAGCTAAAGATTTCATAATTTTGCAGCTGGTTCTATCTCTCCACCACTTTCACTATGTGTTGTATTGTGTCCAACCAAAAAGAGTAAAAGGAAGTGGTTTATATAGGGAGAGGAGGATAAGAATGAGATCCACTCAAGGGGGAAGAAGATCTTATCTGCTTGGGAAGGTCCACTTTTAAGGGGGAAAGAACCTTATATGGAGTTCTCGACCCTTATCCATCCAAACGAACATCCAACACATCACCACTAGAAGTTTCTAGATGTGAAACTCCGTTTCCTTTTACAAAAAATTTCCAAATGTAGACCGCATGGATATTGGGCTAACAGTAGCGTCAATCGGTGTGGGTCACAGCGTAAAACTCAGCCATCAGTGTAGGTGAGACACTGGAAAAGAGAGCTAATCTTAGAAACTGGGTTTTAAGAAGGATTCTCTCGAAATGTTCTAAAGAGAGTGGGGACTACTTTCTTCAAACTTCAAGGGATGCAAGAGCATATGTTTCATGGTGAAAGTATAACACAATAGTCACTACTAGGGTTCTCTGGAATCAGGAACGGGGAGTGACAAGAGAGTGACATATTACTGTGTAATGATCCGTTAACTTTGAAACTCTGTATAAATACATGTCTCTTCAATAAGATCATAGAGGTCGTGATCACACACGGGGGGCTTTGTAATAATTCGATTTGTGCTTTCGCACTATTGTAGAGCGCATAGAGTTTTATTGTAGAGATTATAGAGAAGTTATGGCTTTGTTATAAAGGGAATTTTCACTATCGAAGTAGTTTCATTAAGGGTCGAATCTACTCTCAGAACTGTGGTAACAAATTTTTGATATCGTTATAATTAATTCTTATTCTTGTGTACTATTACTGAAATGCATGATTATTGTCTCATTGTTAAAGTTTCATTATTGGTTCTGATCTTTATTCTAAACAGTATTATGTTTCTTTGATATTATGAGCTATTGTTGTGTCATTGCCATTCTAATGTTGAAGATTTGTTAAAGCTATCTTTGCAAGGTAGAATGAGATTGAAATCAATCTTAATTCGTTGAAGTATCCTGTGGTGATTGATAACTATTTATTATTAGTTATAGTGAAATACTTCCTTTTATTAATACAAAATCGCATGATGAATTATATCAGTTCTTCCCCTGTTTTAATTAGCTTGCTCTCAGATTGCGAAAGGGATGTCCCATTCCAATTCAAGATAGGTTTTTCTGTTTTAGATTCGTCATGTAAATAGATGTTTAATCTTCATTTAGTTTAACTTTGCGTTTCTAGAAGTCCTCTTCTCCATGAGGCTAAGCATATTTATGGTTTGTCTAAGCAATAGATCAGCTTAAGGATTTGTTTCTTTGCCCGAGCTCGGCAGGAAGGCTAATCTGATTTCTCTTTCTTTGTTGGCAACTAAAAGATTTACTTTAAGCTAATAGAGATAGAGAAAGGTAACTAGACCTAGTTTAACCAACTAGAACCACTATTTCAACAGAAAAAAAGCTGCTTTAATTTCCCGACCAAGTGGTATCCCTTAAAATGTTGAAGGGTCATTTTTGTTGATCAACATGCAAGAAAACAGGTTGTGCATAACACACTTTTGCAATTTTCCTCTTTTCCATATGCAACAATGCACAATAATTTTTTTTTTGCAACCACATAACTAGTTGTATGGAATAACCCAACGATTTTTACGAATAACGTTATGCAGACATGACTATGCATGTGCATAAAATGAAAGCTTGAGAGTTGTAAAATTTATTTTTAAAAGTGTCAACTCCAAAGATCAGATTATTGTGTGGAAAGAAGGTTGATGTGAAGAGGTCGGCACAATGAGTTAAACTTTCCCACATTGAGCTTCCTTCCACACAATAATCTTCCTTGCTTGCTATTTGCTTACATGAAAGTTGAAATGCAATTTTGCACAAGAAAACATCGCTTTGTTTAAATATCAATTATGTCATTTCTGTAATTCATTTGCTTTGTTTGGAACTATCTATACAAAATAATTGAACGACTCCTACGAATAAAGTTATGCGGACATGACAATGTGCATACAATGAAATCTTGGGAGATGTAAAAGTTATTTTCAAAAGCCTCAACTCTGAAGAGATTATTGTGCGGAAAGAAGGTCAATGTGAAGAGGTCAACACAATGAGTTGAACTTTGTTATGAACCAGCTCACAAAAAGATAGAAATGATATATCAACAACTTCAAAATCAGCCTCTTCAAGGGGGCATCCTCCTTTACATTACACGAATGAACAATTATTGGATGATACAAATGAAAATACCTCCTTTCTATATATAGGAGTCTAAGTGTTCCCAATATAATCAAAGCCTACATAACAATAATATTGTAGGGGAACAACAATAACAATAGTGGGCTTCTATGGGGCACAATAATAACAACATAGGGACTACATGGGCACAACAATACAATAAGGGGGTTGCACTAATAACAATAAGGGGCTATGCTAGTAGTATAGGGACCTAACATCCCCTCTCCTTCAAAAATTGTTGTCCTCGACGCTTGAGCAGTTTTGGATGCTTATGTATAAAATTCTCATCCTCCCATGTGAACTCTTCAGCAAGTAATTTCTTCCACTTGATAAGATACTTTGAAATTGATCGATTTTGTAGCTGTCAGGTTCTGGATTCCGTGACTACTTTGGGTTCCAATATGATCTTTCCTTCCTCGTCAATTTCCGACAATATTAATTGAACTGGGAGCTTGTCGCCTATAAACTTCTTTAAGCATAAAACATGGAGAGCTGGGGGCACGCGGGAAGATGCAGGAAGCTCCAATTTGTATGCCATAGTACCAATCTTTTGAAAAACCTTGTAAGGACCATAGTACTTTGGTGATAATTTATTATCCTGCTTATCTTGCTTGAGGGACATTTGTTTGTATGTTTGTAGCTGTAGAAATACCCAGTCGCCTACATCAAAACTTCTTTCGCTGCGATGTTGATCTACCTCTTTTTTCATTCTATTCTATGCCAAAGTGAGATTATCCTTTAAGAGTTGGAGAACTTGTTGTTGTTGAGGGCATACCTTAACACCTTCATGAGATACAATATGACCCAAATATTCCACCTCTTGCACTCCCACGAAACATTTGGAGGTTTTTGCATATAATTGTTTCTCCTCCAATAGTCTGAGCACTCTATCAACATGTTGAACATGATCCTTCCAAGACTTGTTGTAGATTAGTATATCATCAAAAAAAATTTAACACACATTTTCTAAGGAAGGGTTTGAAAATGCAATTTATCAAACCTTGAAATGTAGAAGGTGCATTGGTAAGGCCAAAAGGCATGACAAAAAATTCATAATGACCCTCATGAGTTCTAAATGTTTTTTTCGGAATGTCTTCATTCTTCATTCTAATTTGATGATATCCTACATGAAGGTCCAACTTGTTGAAGTAAATTGTTACTTGCAATTCATCCAATAATTCATCAATAAGAGGAATGGGAAATTTATCTTTAATAGTGAGCTTGTAAATCTCCCTATAATCCAGACACATGCGCCACGATCCATCCTTCTTGTGCACCAATACTACTGGAGCAAAGAAAGAACTTTGACTAGGTTTAATTATACCAACCTCTAGCATTTTTGCAACCATACATTCAATTTCACTCTTTTGTGCATAGGGATATCTATAAGGCCTGATGTTTGGAGGAACACTTCCTCGAATCAAATAATTAGCATGATCATGATCACGAATAGGTGGGATGCCTCACGGGGGCCTCACTCAATGAACCTTTGACATATCACGTGCATTCGTGGCATATTAAACAATACCCTTAATTTGTCTACATATTGGAAAATACCTCTAAAAATCACATTATTTAACCACCTACCAATACGAACTCAATACACCTTGCCAATTTAAAAACCCCTAATTTCACTAGATATTGTAGGTATTCATTTTCTCATTAACATTTTTTATACCCCTTTATATTTTTTCATTAACTTTGGGCTCCATTTTTTATACCTGCCAATATAAAAACCCTCTACCCACTATATATCCCCCAATATATTATGTCATTTTTTCCTCAATAAATATTCCCCAATATGAACCCA
>APFE030815087.1:69389-86114 GCA_000404065.3 Pinus taeda | reverse complement strand
ATTTAATCTCAACCATTGATCTAAATCTATTTCAGCCATTGGATTTAGAGATCACCCAAAAGTCATTTGGATCACCCAGAAGTCACATGGAGTTATATTAAAGGAGGAAAAGGAGGAAAAGATCATTCATTCTTTTATGAGCGGATTGGGAGAAGGAGAGCAAGAGAGCAAGGGAGATTTCTGGACAAGAAGGAGAAAGAGGCAGCAGTTTGGCACACATACCAGGCAAGTCTTCAGCAAAATCAGAACAGCAGAAAGACAAGCAAAATAGCAGCAAGAACAAGCAGAAAAAGCTGATTTTTTGCTGAAAACTGAGAAGTTTCCAGGTGGTCTGTTCGGCTGAAAACGGATAAGTTTGCTTGCTGAAAAAAATAAATAAATAAATAAATATTTTTCTGTAATTTTTGCTGAAATTTTCTTGCTGTAAAAAGGCCTTTTTTCAGAAATAAAGAAGAGCTCTCAAACTGGTTTTCCCCAAAGAGTTGTAGGGGGTTTTTCCAGGGTCACATTGACCAAAAATATCAGTGTTTTAATGTGTTTTAATGGCTGTTTATTATTGCTGATTTTTATTTCTGCAATTTCCAGCATTCTGTAAATTTTCCAGAATTTGTGTTTTCAGCGAATTTATTTTTTCCAGCCTGTTGAATGTATGTTTATGGGAAAGGGCATTTAACTACATGGGAGAAATAAGGAGAAACTGAAAACCGGGGTGAGAAAACAGAAATTTTAATATATTTGAGTCCACATACTGGGGTATTCTTTGTCTTGAATATGGTTTTTCCGCTTTTGACCAAAATATTGGTTCAAATTTCTTTTCAGCTGTTTTTGCTTTTCGTCTTGCTACTTCTATCGATGTAATGTCATGCATCTCAAGTTCTACTTGTAAATGGGTTTTGAGTCCAGAGACGTATGATTGAATTAGACGAGATTCTAATAACCCAAGTACTCGTGTTACTAAGGTCTCCCATTCTTGAGTGTATTCGTCCACACTTCCTTTTTGTCGTATTTTGATGAGTTTTGAAAAGAATTCTTGTTCCTTTACACCTTGGAATATTTTAAAAGATGCATCCTTAAATTTTCTCCAACTAATGACATGTGTTGTCTTTTTCCACCACATATACCAATTATATGTTTCCCTTCCATTTTCATGGATGCGTGCCTGAGCTTTTCGTCATCATCATTGATGTCATATATTTCAAAGTATTCTTCTGCTTTATTTATCCATGCAACATTTTTTTTTTGTTTCCATCGAATTTAGGCATCTCGACTTTGACCTTCGCTGGTATGTCACTACTGGTTGAGCGAAATATGTGTGTTGATTGGTAAAGGTATCCCAGAGTTGCTTGTTTGTAAGAGTCGAGTTACTCATTTCTTGGTGGGGTGTCGCTGATTTTTTTGGGGATTCAGCTTTTTCATGAGAGTCTGTTGACTTCGTTGAATCTGATGAGTTGTGCTCTTGATTTTCTTCAACTTCTTGTAGTAGTTGTGCGGGTGTATAATTCATCTTTTTACACAGAAATTTCAGCAATGTTAAGGTCTCTTTGAGATCTACTTCTATTTGGACACGGTGATTTTCCATCTTTATTTCTATTCGATTTGTCGTATCCTGAATATTTTTTATATTGTCAGCCTGCTCTTCAAGCTTGATCTGGAAATCATTTAATCTTTTATTGACCTCATCGTGGTTGTTATTTATCTTATGCTCTGGTCAACTAATTTTTTTTGGAAATCCGCCATTGTCATTGTCGACATTGAGCGGGTTTGTGGGGGCGTGTATTTATCTGCCAGCTTTATTATATTCTATAATTAATTAATAATTAATTTATTTATATGACATAAGTGTTTTTTTCTTTTCTTAAATTAATTTAATTTATTAATTAACTTATTTATATTAACTTATACTTTAATTAATTTAAGTTATGTATTTATATAACATATTATTATTATATATATTTATATATTATATTATATATTATCTATTCTTTATTTATTACATATAAAGTTTATATATTTTTGACGTTATATATAAATAAACGTTGTATATTTGACGTTATAAATATATTATATATATATTTACCACATATAGTCACGTCTGTTGGTGGTCACCTCCCGTTGACTGTTCAAAAGAAAAGCCCTCAAGTGGATATCACCGCAGCGCTTATTTCAATTAACGCAGGTCCACCACAAGGGATAATCCACGACGCAGATTTTCGGTGATGGTTCAGCATATCAACCGCAGGTCACCGCAGTGTATTAGCGTTGGAACTCACAACTTACCGCAGGTTACCGTAGTGTATTACCGCAGGTTACCGCAGAGGAAAACGACGTTGGTTCCCTAAGGGTTCAACATATTACTTCTGATGCTGCAGCGTTTTTTTTTTGGTTGTGGTGTGAGATTGTAGTTAGTTGTTTTAACCGCAATCCCGTAACAGCACACTCCAGGCAGAACAAGGATAGTCCACACGCACCGCTTTTTTCTGAAAGTTGTAGCCCTGATGGCCAACAGATATTGTGGGTGTCACCAGTTCATGTTGGCTTTGATACCAGATGAAGTGAAAACTTCTAGATGCGCAGAGAAATTTATATATAAATATTTATTAATAATTAATTGACAGATGATGATTGTTTACAATGGGGTTCCTGGCTTATATATCACCGCGGCCACCCTGTGGGAAAGGGCATGATCTTATGATCGTGCCCTTTCGTCTAATTTAACTTAAAATTAAATAATAAACCTAAAACTAACTAATTTTTTACATAACAAGAACAATCTCATATATAACATGGAAATTTTTGGGCAATGTACCCAGGAGGGAAAACCAGTAGAGAGAAAAAAATTCATTAACGCTCACAGAAAAATGAATATACAGCAAACTTCTCCAACCAACAAATGCATTACTTATCTTGTTTTCTATGCCAGACTATGGAAATTTGTGTTGTCAATCAACCTCAATTTCTATGCAAGGTGCCTCAATTTATCTACAGTCAACAGCCTGAAAATTTGTGCAATCAATCTATTGACCACTGAAGTGTACCCAAAGATTTTTGAGGACTCCGTGCCCAAGGAAATATCAAAAGCTTCTTGTACCATCAGAGATCATCATATCATCAAAGTTTTTCAGCTCTACTTCTTCTCATCTTCTTCTATTGTACCCAGATTCCACAAGCCCTGCGGGGATAATGTAAGGTGATGCTAGTATGATGAGTTTGAGTCATGTAACAGGCCTACATAACTTGGGAACTTGTCATCAAGTGAGTTTACTCTGGGAGGTTTTTTTGACTTGGTTAATTATTATATCTTTACGGGAACTTAATAATTAATTGAGTTTTTTCCTCGAAGCATAACCCCAAATTCAGAGTACGGCTTGAAAGCGAGGCCTTGGGTGAGTCCTAGTGTCTAGAGTCATTGTATATTACCATACTAGATCACTCGTAAAATTTTGTGGTATTTGGTTATGTCTAGGAGTCTTTTTTTAAAAAAAAATTAATTTCCCACAAGATGGAAATTTGAATAAAATCGGAATGTAATATGTAATAAGTGATATCTAGAGAAGTTGTATGGAGTATGTGTGCTCAAAATTACACCTCTCACCCTCAAATTTGTACTATGACACACTTTGAGGGATAACAAATAAGTTTTAAACTCTCAAAACCCACTTTTCCTAAGTTTAGTGGGAAATTTGGCAATAAATTAAATGGAGAAAAATAAATAGCTCCATGTGACAAAATAACATGGAAATGACTTGGAAATTATCTCAAATCAAAGGAATGAGTCAAAAGGCAAGTGGAGGATGATTTGGCACCTTGCATCATAAATACATGGCCCACTCAAAGAAATCGAATTTCTGGCAATAAATGAGGAAGCTACTTACTTGGAAAATTCGAATTTGTGGAGTTAATGCATATTTGGGAGGATTTGGGAGAATATTTGGCAGATATTTTTGTGGGAAATTGTCCCCACATGGGTACCTACCCTTCTACACTTGTCATTTCATCATGGAAATTGATTTTTCTTGAGGAATTCCTGATGCCACCTTGGAAATTCGATTTTGCGTGAAGGAGCATTGGGATTGTCACCCATTTGCCTTGGGATTGTCACCATTTGCCTTGGGATTGGATCCCAACCTTTTATATAATAGAGTCATGGGCTCTCACTATGTATCCATTGAAAACGAGCTATTGTGTTTGGGGAATCTCTACTCTTATGTACACTTATGTTCTATTGCAATAAAAGACTTTGGGGTTCACTTATGAGGTGTTGTTCTTCTTGAGCATGGTAATATCTTCATTATTGTGTTTCATGTTTCTACTTATGTTATTATGTCCATGATTTCCATATTGCTTTTAACGGTGTTGTGAAAATCGCGATAAATTCAAATTATCGCGATTTTTTCGATATAACGATTTTATCGCGATTTTTATATGAAATTATCGCAGGTAATTTTTTTGGGCCCATTTTTATGAAATTATCGCGATAAATTCGAATTTATCGCGATAAAAACCGAAAAAATCACGGGGCTTCGCGGCAGCGAGGTTTTATATAATTTTTTTGGTTTTTTTTATGAATTCAATTGGACAGTCAAGCGCGGAGGGCAGAGGAGCGCTAGGAGACTAAGCTGGAGAGGGTTTGAAGCTAATTCAAAGTGCTTAGAGGAGAAAATCAAGAGGAGACCATCGATTTCTCCATAGAAACAGTATGTGGATCAATTTTTTTTTGTTTTCATTGTTTAAAAACATTGTTTTTGTATTTTTTTATTGTTTTGGGTTGGGTAACTTGGTATGGGCACCAATTTTTTTTAGTTTTCATTGTTTTTAAAGATTGTTTTTGTATTTCTTCATTGTTTTTGGTTGGGTAACTTGGTATGACTATGGGAACCAATTTTTTTTTTTGTTTTCATTGTATCTAAACATTGTTTATGTTTTTTTTCATTGTTTTTGCCATTTGGTTGGGTAACTTGGGTTTGGAATGGTCGTTTTTGGTTGGGTAACTTGGGTTTTCATTGTACAATGTAAAAATTAAAAATTAAAATACTAAATTGTAAATTTGTAACTTGTAATTTTGTAAATACTAAATTGTAATCCTTATTTTCCCATGGGTTCACAACTTCACCGAAACACCATTCAAGTTTGCAACTTCAAAGTTCAAAAACAAACATGCCAAGGAAATTGAATATTTTCTGGGAATATGGTGAACCTGATGCTCCGAATGATGGACTAAACTTGACTTGCAAGTTGTGTGGCCACCCTATGTCCGAGGGGGTGTACAGGTTGAAGTATCACCTTGCACAAATCCCTGGAAAAGATGTGGGGCCTTGTACAAATACAAATCCTGAACTCATCCAAAGAGCCATGAGAGCAATGGAAAATTTAGACCATAATAGAGAGGCCAAAGAAGAAATCAAAAGGCAACTAAAAAGGTCAGTTGAAGCAAGTGGCACTGGTTCTACTGTAGCATTAACCAATCCGGTAGCTGCCACATGATTTTTTGTTCCTCGAACCACACCTAGTTCACAGCCATCTATCAGTTCAATGCTAAAAAGAACTGAGAAAAAACAAGCTGACAAGTTGTTGGCAAAATTTCTCCTCTGGAGTGATATTCCTTTCAGCATTGTAAGGAATAATCCATTTTTCCAACCTGTTGTTGATGCTATTTCAAGTGTTGGCCCAGGGTACAAAATCCCTTCTTATCATGATTTCAGAGGCCGGATTCTTCAAAATGAAAAGCATGACTGCACCCAAAGATTGGAGGATTTTAAGGCATCATGGGCACAAACAGGATGCACTGTTATGTCAGATGGTTGGACTGACCAAAAGGGGAGAACCCTTATAAACTTCTTGGTTAGTTGTCCCAAGGGGACTATGTTTATCAAATCCGTTGATGCATCTGCACAAATCAAAGATGCAAGAACTTTATGTGATTTGCTAGATGTGTTTATTTTGGAGATGGGTGCAGAAAATGTTGTCCAAGTCATAACGGACAATGCTGCAAATTATGTTGCTGCTGGCAGGATGCTTATGGACAAGCATCCTACTTTATTTTGGACACCTTGTGCTACACACTGTATTGATTTGATGTTGGAGGACATAGGGAAAATTCCCTTTGTCAAAGATATTGTTGATTCATCCAAAAGCATTACAAAATTTATATATAACCATACATCTGTGCTTAGCTTGATGAGAAGATTCACCAACAATGAAGAGTTGGTGCGCTCCGCCATTACACGGTTTGCCACCAATTTCATATCTCTTCAATCCCTCTTGAATTCTATGTGGGATGTGAAGAGAATGTTTCTTTCAGAGGAGTGGCATGCTTTGCCAATGAGCTGCAAACCAGAGGGAGAGGTCGTATGCAGACTAGTTTCCTACCAGGAAAGCTTATGGGCGAGAGTGCAGGAGGTGTGCACCGTTACTGAACCTTTGGTAAAGGTTATTTGGTTGGTTGATGGTGAGAAGCCCGCAATGGGCTATTTGTATGAGGCCATGGACAGGGCCAAAGAAGCCATTCGGGCCTACTATGATGGTAAGGGAGATGATGGGTTTCAGAAACAACTCCTCCTATGGGGAGTGATTGGTGAGCGATGGAATAACACACTCCATCGTCCCATTCATGCCGCTGGGTTTTTCCTGAACTCTGCATTTTCTTACACATGTGGGTTTGATTTTGATGCTGAGATCATGGATTGATTCTTATCCTGTGTCCAGAAGATGGTGCGATCTCCAGAACAACGTATAGGGATCTCTAAACAAATTGAGACATATAGAATGGCAGGTGGCACATTTGGCTTTGCGATGGCTGTCACTGATAGGATGATTAAAATGCCGGGTATTTTTTAGTTTGTAACTTTGTTTCAAATTTCATTGTCTCTTCAAATTCCATTTTTTTCTTATGTTTATTTAAAATTTTATTTGTAATTTTGTTGTAGATGCATGGTGGAAAATGTATGGTGGCAGGGTACCCTTTCTGCAAAAGCTTGCCATTCGCATCCTCAGCCAAACATGTAGCTCCTCAAGATGTGAGCGCAACTGGAGTGTATTTGAAAAAATACACAACAAGAAGCGCAACTGGTTAACATCAAACATTTAAAATATTGCAAATTTCCAAATAAATTTTTGAATTCATTAAACAATATTTTTTTTTATAATTATTAATTATTATTTCATGATCTTTGTACAGGTTGGAGTCCCAGCGACTTAATGACATGGTCTACATCTACTACAATCTTCTATTGTGGGTGAGGCAACTTGAGAGGACACCTGATGTGGATGCCATCTCATTGGATGGGATTGACACCACTACTGCATGGAGGGTTGAGGCCGAGAGGCCTCTCATGGAGTCTACTGATGATTGGTTAGTGCAGGATGTAGTGGAAGGGGAGGAGGAGGAGGAGCAGGTGGAGGAGGAGGAGGAGCAGGAACAGGAGGAGGAGGTGACACTGCCTGCTCAGGCTACCACTGCCACCAGTAGAGGACGTGGTCTACCTCCTATAGCTCCTACTTCTAGTTTTTTAGCTTCTAGAGCTCATCAGACTCCACTGCCATCTCCACCAGCACAGGCACCAGCATCTACATCTAGAGGGAAAGGGAAAGTTGTGGCATTTTCTCGCAAGAGGGGCAGAGGAAATCAATAGGATTAGACTTTCATTTTATTGTATATGACATTATGACTTGATGAGATACATTATCATATTTTTTGTTGATATTTTGAGGCTGAGTTGGGACTCAGGAGTCAGGACTTACTATTTCAAGACATGATTCAATGTTATGTGTGATTTTAGCACTAGAAATGATATTAAACATCTTATATATTAGTTCTTTTATCATATTTATGTGTCAATGTATTTATTTTATGTTGTAGAAGTTTTAGATATTAAAAAAATTGAAAAAAAAAATGAATATTTTTGTACCAAACGATTATTTCCTGATTATTTCCGATTATTTCCCAATAATTACGATTTTTTCTGATTTTTTCCTTGCGCCGATATTATCCCGATAACGATTAATGCAACATTGGCTTTCAGAGATTTGATAATGTGTAGCTATCTCACATTGGCATTTGGTTTTGAGAGTTTGCTCTAGATAGAGAAAGTTTTAGTTGATTTTCCAATAAATCTCTAATATCTCTTTATCATTTTATTTCTTTTAAACCATGTGGATCTAATGTGTATTTGAAGTTGTGTTGAGACATCTCTTGGATGAAACCTCAAGCGTAAGGGGAAATTCTTGAAGGAATCAATGTTAATTTTTTGTATGTTCTATGCTTAAGAGCAATTTACTTCAAATTTTCTTATTAGCCCAATATCAATTTCCAGATTAGCAATCACATCAGCATGATAGTAAAATGTAGATAGAACATAAACATAAATAGTAGAAGACGAGCCAAGACAAGAGGACACAAGATGTGGCACTAGCCAGGGACAAACCCCAATGTGGGGAAACACTTGATGAATTCTTCTTATATTCTTCAATAAATTTAGCAGAAAGAGAGATAGTAAAAATATACAATTCTGTAATTTTATCACAGCAATTGCAAAACCCTAATCAGCAAAGTCAAAGCTAGTCAAACGGGTCAGATTTGACCTCTACTCAATCTCGGTCAATGCTCAGTCAACTCAGCATCCAACGACAAGAAGAGGCAGCCCAAAACAGTCTGAAATATCCAATCAAACTTCAGTAAACTCTGGTCAAACCTGCGGTCAGGGTTTTGACAGTCAACGTTGGTCAACATGGGGTCAAAATCTGATCAAAACGGCTGCCCAAAACTGTGGCCTGCCTAGGAGAGGCAACCTAACCCAATCCGCAAATGAGAAGAGTCAAGGCTTGGTCAACACTATCCAAAAGTTACCCTGCAGCTTCGGTCAACCTAGGTCAACGCTACCCTAATCAGAAAACACTTCATCCAGCCACACATGTGAGAGAGATGTTGCTCTATGCGTACCCAATCAAGAGAGGAGAGAGAAGGAGATGCAAGATGAGATGAGTGAAATAATGCCACAAGGTCTCCTCCCTTTATATGCAAAGTTGAGGATAAGCTAGGGGTGAAAATGATTGTTCTGCTTGATGGCCAACCTTGAATACATGTCGGAATCGGATGATCGTTACATCAATACTACACCTCTCGGAGAGAAGAATCCAAGAAAAATATTAGTTGCCATAAATGAGGTGACCCATATGGAGTTTGGCCCTAGTTGCAAATTTTAACACTCCCTCTCAACTAGGGAGAACTCCATCTGCTAATCAATCTGCCTGTCAGTACTATCTCTACTATCAATGCACTGTTCTACTGAACTATGAAGAAGAAGAAGTGATCGTGAATGTATCATACCATTCTCTACTGACCCGAAGTCAGTCCCAGATAAAAGAGAGTGTCTCATACCACTCTTACTAACCCGAAGTCAGTTCCAGTTGATCCCAGATCAATATCATCCTAGCATAGGGAGTACAGTAGTAAACGATGCGTCCATCGGTAGTACTATAGTCCCTATCCTCATTTCCCTACTTATTGGCCAGATGAGAGGTACTTCCCATGAGTCCCAGACTACATGGGTAGGATGTCTCAGCAGGAGAAGGATGAACCACTCATCCTGCCTACATGTCGCCACGAGGTATCAAAGGGGAAGGCTGAACTACTCACCCTGTACATAGCAAACCACTAGGGGAAGGCTGAACCACTCACCCTATGGTTGCTCATCACTCCAAGAAGTACCCCAAGCTCCCCGAAGCTCCCAGAGCTCAATGTACATATCATACAGGACCCTCATAAGAGGGTCTCTCCACGACTCCTAGTCGTTCTCAGAAAGTCAAGAATTTGACCTTTCCCAGGGGCTTCGTTAGAATGTCAGCGACTTGCTCATCAATCCCAATATGATGGAGCCTTATTGCTCCTCGTTGTACCATATCCCGTATAAAGTGGTACCTAATATCGATGTGCTTGGAGCGATCATGAAATACAGGATTCTCTGATAAACGAATCCCACTCTAATTGTCGTAGAGGATCACGATAGTATCTAACGTATGTCCAAACAGCGCATTGAAGAGCTTCCTCAACCAGACAGCTTCACAGGAGGCCATACTCACAGCAATGTATTCAACCTTAGCGGTGCTCAAAGCAACCGACTTCTGCTTCCTGCTCATCCAGGATATCGAAGCAAAACCTAAAGAGAAACAACACCCGGATGTGCTCTTGTGATCCACCACACTGCCTACCCAATCAACATCGGAATAACCATGCAGCCTCACATCTCCAGCAGTGTATCGCAGTCCATGAGTGATTGTGCCCTGAAGATATCTCAAAAGATTCTTAGCACCAATCCAATGTGAGTGATGAGGCTCAACCATATATTGGCTCAACGTGTTGACTACAAAACATATATCCGAATGAGAGTTTACCAAGAACATCAGTACTGCTATGAGTTGACGATACTCAGAAACATTTTCCAATTCAGGTCTGGCAGCACTATCACATAACTTCTTGAAGTTAAGCTCCATCAAGGTAGTCATCGGTTTGCAGTCCACCATCCCAAATCTTTCTAATAGCTTCACCATGTATTTTCCTTGAGATAGGAAAATTTCTCCTACCTTTTGCCAAACCTCCAACCCTAAGAAGTAGTGCATCAATCCTAGGTCCTTCATCTCAAATTCGGAAGCCAACTCCCTCTTACATTTGTGAATGAGAGGGTTTGCACCAGTCGGATCGACTTCACTCCTAGTGAATCCCAGCTTCATCAAATAGCTATCAATCCTCTCATACCAAGCTCGGGGTGATTTCTTCAGCCCATAGAGAGATTTTTTCAATCAGCATACATGAGATTCCCAATTATGAATCTCAAACCCCTCGGGTTGTTCCACATAGACTTCCTCTTTAATCGAACCATGCAAGAAAGCGGTCTTGACATCCATCTGATGTAGGTTCCATCCTTGCGAAGCAACAAGGGCTATGATCGAGCGGAGGGTGGTATATCGGGCAAAAGGTGCGTATATCTCATTGTAATCCACACCTTCCTTTTGAGAGAAGCCTCGAACAACAAAGCGAGCCTTGTAATTTTTAGCACTCCCATCAACTCCATGCTTGATTTTGTAAAGCCATTTCGAGGTGACAACTGATTTGTCCTAGGGTCTGGGGACCACATCCCAGACATCATTCTTCATGATGGACTCGTATTCTTCATTCATAGCATCCTTCCATACTTGATGCGTCATGGTTTCTTCGAATGATGTAGGCTCGTTTTGAATGATGGTGCTCATAATGGTCAAGTATCCCTGATACCTGGTCGGCTTCTTGCTTTCACGGAAAGTCCTTCTTGGTGCAATATGTCTCTTGACATCTTCAAGAGTCCCCCTAAGCCATGAGGGCCTCTTCCTAGAGGAGGAGGGCTCTTGAGGAGGAGGATCAACATGATCCATAGGTTCTTCAACATCCGACATCGTTTCATCTTCTTTTTCATCCGGCGTCCTGGTGTCAGCTTCTTTATCCTTCCTTGGAATAGGAAGATCGTCAACCTTGCTAAGAGCCATATCTTTGTCAAAGGTGACATCATGACTTATCTCAACTTCCCTTTGACCAACCACATAAATTCTATAGCGCATAGAATTTTCGTTATAGCCCACAAAGATTCCTTTCTTTCCAAATGCACCCAATTTGCTTCTTTTCTCTTTCAGCACATGAAAGTATACAGGACTTCCAAAAATTTTAAAATGAGAGACATCGGGTTTCTTACCAGTGAACATTTCTTCGGGAGTCTTGGAGTCCAATGCTTGATGAGGGCATCGGTTTTGAACATATACAATGGTATTCGCAGCTTCGGCCGATAGAAACTTCGGAAGCCTTTGATCATGGAGCATGGCACAAACAACTTCCACAATCGTACGATTCTTCCTTTCAGCCACACCATTCTGCTCAAGAGTGTATGGTGTT
The DNA here is from genome assembly GCA_000404065.3 of Pinus taeda. Lineage (NCBI taxonomy): Eukaryota > Viridiplantae > Streptophyta > Pinopsida > Pinales > Pinaceae > Pinus > Pinus taeda. The sequence continues at coordinate 74,203 of APFE030815087.1, read as the reverse complement.
GTGGTCTCCCTCTTAATGCCAGCTTCTCTACAAAATTCATGGAATTCATTGGATTCATACTCGACCCCATTGTCAGTCCTTAAAATCTTGATTCTCTTCTCAGTTTGATTTTCGATCACGGCTTTAAAGTGACGAAACCAGGTGAACACTTCATCCTTCTTTTTCAAGAAGTAGATCCAAGTCTTGCAAGAATAATCATCTGTAAAAGTGAGATAATATAGATATCCTCCCAAAGACTTTACGGCCATCATATCAAATATGTCAAAGTGGACCAACTGCAATATATTTGAAGTCTTGTTATTACTTGAGGGGAATGGTCCCCTTTTAAGCTTTCCTTCAACACATCCCAGACATACACCTTCATGCTCTACTTTGAACTCGGGCATCGTTGTCACCATTTGTCTTACATCGGGTAGAGCCTTATAATGAAGGTGGGAAAACCTCTGGTGCCATAGTTCAAATTGTAGAGATGTGTCGCAAGACATGGCCCCCAATGGACTTCCTCCAACTTGATATAAAGAGTCAACCCGAAACCCAAGAGTAAAAGCATCTTTAAAATTCTTTTTCCAAACATGTACCTTTCCATCGATGAATGCCACCTTGTAGCCTTTGTCTTCCATTGCTGAAATGGACACCAGGTTCTTCTCAGGTACATATAAAACTTCTTGTAAATGGATCGTGTTACCTTGATTCAATTGAAGGGTAACATTCCCTACACCCTTTACAGGATAGATGGCATTGTCTCCAAGAATAATCTCCAAGTTTGTCTCCTTCTCTATCAAATTAGAGAGAGCTTCCTTGTAACCAGTGAAGTGCCTTGAGGCACCACTATCAATAAGCCAATTTCCCAACGAGTCCAGAGGAGAGGTAGTGAAGAGGACCGCTATAAGATAATACCGATCTTGCTTATTGTTAACAACATTTGATTCTTCATACCTAGAGTTCCTTTCTTTCTTGGAGGGTTGACCATTTCCATGATTTCCCGCATTCCTCTTTCCTTTGCCATTGAACCTACCATTCGTTTGATTGTTGTTGTTGGAGTTGCCCTTGGAGTGATTGCGATCATCATCATGTGATGTGTCCTTTCTATTTGGACACTCCCTCGCATAGTGGCCAAATTTATTGCAAACAAAGCATCTTCTCTTCCTTCCACCCTTCGATCCGAGCTTTCCTTTGAAATGACCTTTAGACCCAAAATTATTTCTCTTTTTGGCCTGAGAGGAGAAAGCAGTGGGGTTGCCTCTATTTGAAGGCATTTCTTGCTCCACCATCCTTGTCTCTTCATGAATGCATCTCGACATCAATTCTTCAAACCCCGAAATTCAATCATTATTGAGAAGAGTGGTTCTAAATATATACCATTCGGATGGGAACCCTCCAAGGGTAGTGATAGTTAGTTCCCTGTCAGGAATGACTTCTCCAATCGATAGAAGATCATTCTTGATCTTTGTGATCCTTAAGAAGTAGGATTGAATATCCTCGTCCTTGCCCTTCTTAATATCCTCAACTTATTTTTGAGGAACAAAACTTGATGTGCATCACTAAACTTAAACATGCTTACCAATCTATCGTAGATCTCCTTGGAGGTGTTCAAATTGGAGATGTAGGCCACCAGACGCTTGTCAATGGAATCTCTGATAATCTTCTTCACTTTGACTTGACCCTTAGTGTACTTGCTCTTTGTAGCATCTGGTGCATTTGATGGAGGCTCCGGGATTTTACCCTTCACATAGTCCAACACTTCTTGTTCTTCCAATGTCAGATCAAGAGACATCTTCCATCCGTGATAGTCAGACTTCTCACAAAGCTTGTCTTTGACCGAGAAGTGGGATGAGGAACCCATGAAGCCTTTTGTCCTTTCCAACTGTCTTCGGTGATTGCTCTCACTTTTACTTGGGCTTTGTCTTCACCTCAGCTCTGATACCATGTTAATTTTTGGTATGTTCTATGCTTAAGAGCAATTTACTTCAAATTTTCTTATTAGGCCAATATCAATTTCCAAATTAACAATCACATCAGCATGATAGTAAAATGCAAATAGAACATAAACATAAACTGTAGAAGAGAAGCCAAGACAAGAGGACACAAGATGTGTCACCAGCCAGGGACAAACCCCAATGTGGGGAAACCCTTGATCAATTCTTCTTATATTGTTCAATAATTCAGCAGAGAGAGAGATAGTACAAATATACAATTCTGTAATTTTATGACAGCAACTGCAAAACCCTAACGAGCAAAGTCAAACATGGTCAAATAGGTCAAATTTGACCTCTAGTCAATCCTAGTCAATGCTCAGTCAACTCGGCCTTCAACAGCAAGAAGAGGTAGCCCAAAATAGTCTGAAATATCCAGTCAACTCTGGTCAAACCTGTGGTCAGCCTTTTGACAATCAATGATGGTCAACATGCGGTCAAAATGTGGTCAAAACGGCAGCCCAAAACTGCAGCCTACCTAGGAGACGCAACCTAACCCAATCCGCAAATGAGAATAGTCAACACTTGGTCAACGTTGTCCAAAAGTCACCCTGCAGCTTCGGTCAACCTAGGTCAACGCTGCCCTAATCAGAAAACACTTTGTCCAGCCACACGTGAGAGAGATGTTGCTCCTTTATGCATACCTAATCAAGAGAGGAGAGAGAAGGAGATGTGAGATGAGATGAGTGAAATAATGCCACAAGGTCTCTTCCTTTTATATGCAACGTTGAGTATAAGCTGGGGCTGAAAATGACTATTTTGCTTGTTGGCCGACCTTGACAAATTGTCAAGAATACAAATAAATTCATATCTCCATGAATACATGTCGGAATCGAATGATCGTTAGATCAATCCTACACCTCTCGAAGAGAGGAATCCAAGAAAAATATCAGTTGCCATAAATGAGGTGATCCATATGGAGTTTGGCCTTGGTTGCCAACTTTAACAATCATCCCACTCTTGAGCAAATTCATTGAAGAATCCGCATTTGTCATCTCCCAAGGCTTCATCTTATGATTTTGTGTTGCAAAATCCAATTTTATTTAAAATCATTTGTCTCAATTTCTTGTGCTAATAATGGTTTTATTTTGCTATTAAAGAGCATGTGGAAAATTAGGCAAGAATTTGAGCAAACTCCAATTCCTTAGTCTAAATTTTAGAATATTTGTAGATTATATTTGCTAACATTCCTCTTTGTTTTACACTAAGTTTGTGTTAAAATTGGGAACTAGGGCCAAACTCCATGTGGGTCACCTTATGTATGACAGCTGATATTTTTATTGGATCCCTCTCATCAAGAGGTGTAGGATTGATCTAAAGAGCATCCGATTCCGATAATTATTTATGAAGTTATGAATTTATTTAAGTTATAAAATAAATTTTCAAGTCGGCCAGCAACTTGAGTAGGCTCAAAAGCCTAATAGACGCGTATATTCATCATCCACGTTTTAGTATAAATAGAAGAGAACTCGAAGTCATTTTGCAACACATCCTCTTCATGTGTGGTCTCCTCCTCTCCACGTCTTTGGGTTTTGGTGAATGAGAGACACAATGAAGATACGCTGGCCCAAAGGTGATGCCCTAACCGCAGTAAGCCGCAGGCATATAAGGATGATCTACGCAGCTAACAGAGACCTAATACGATGTCCAAGAAGCCTTATACGTAGGCCCTTATACACTGTGCCCTAATCTACAAAGTCAAGGAGGCTCCTATATCGCAGTAAGTTATACGCTGTAATGGGAGACACGCTATAACAAAGACGTTCATGGAAACACTTGATACGCAGCCATATATATACGCATAGCACAGAGATACATTGTCATGAAGACACTTTCCACGCAGTCATCTAAACGCAGTCCTGTAATGAAGAACGCAGTCCTGTAAGAGTCACCTAGCCGTAGTAAGGGAAGACAGTCATGATATGAGCACCATATACGTTGTCAAGATATATGCATCTAGAACTCATTTTACGTTCTGGGCCAAAGCATATTTTGGCATGCGTATAGATCAATATATATATGTGTGTTGATCTAAGCTCCTGCTAGCTCATATACCCTCAGCAGTAATGAATGTTATTCTTGGTTATAATATCAGAACTCAAAGATGCAATCCTGATCTCGTTAAGGATGAGCCTCTCAAACGTTGTCACAAGCCTGTTGACAGTGTGAGGTAGACTAGATAGACATCATGTAAACCTTGAGTATTGTAGGTGACAGCGTGGCACATAAAGCAGCGTTAAGGCTTGAAGGGTTGTTAGCAAGGTTGGAAGTTACAGTCATAAAGGGCAACATGATAATGTATGAGATCATGGGCATCAGCATGATGTAGATCATGAGCAGCATGATGTATGGGCAGCGTGATATAGATCATGAGCAACATGATGTATGGATAGCGTGATATAGATCATGGGCAGCATGATGTAGATCATGAGCAGCATGATGTATGGACAGCATGATATAGATCATGGGCAGCATGATGTAGATCATGAGCAGCATGATGCATGGGCAGCATGATGTATGGGCAGCATAGTGATGAAAGCATGAGCAGCATGATGATACATGATGCAGCATGATGGTACCTTACAGTAAGGTGCAGCAAATGGACAAGATGCAGCACTATGATAGGTGAAGGAGTCACCTTAGAGAATCAGTTGAAGCAATATGTCTTCAACTAATCTCTGCAAATATCAAAAGTCAAAGAGTTGACTTCTATTGTAAATGTACTATCTCTCTCACTTTCTCTGCTGAACTTTGAAGAACATAAAAGAAGAATTGATCAAGGGTTTCCCCACATTGTGGGGTTTGTCCCTGGTTGGCGCCACATCTTGTGTCCTCTTGTCT
>APFE030815087.1:0-45421 GCA_000404065.3 Pinus taeda | reverse complement strand
TTGGATGATGCAAACCTTGTAGGAATTTCAGATCACTTGTACACCACCTATCTCCATCTTATGTGATAATACAAGTGCAATCAACATTTCAAAGAACCCAGTCATGCATTCAAAGACCAAGCACATATCGATCAAGTATCACTTTCTCTGGGAACAAGTGTTGGAACAAAAGGTCAAATTGGAATATGTTCCTTCTAAGGAACAAGTTGCTGACATTCTCACCAAACCAATGCCCAGGGAAACTTTTGAATATCTCAGACAGAAGCTGGGAGTAGTTGATGCATCATCTTGTTGTTAAACTTGTCTGTTTCAGAGAAAAAGGAGCGTACGCGTGTTTCCTGAGGAGGATCCGCGTACATACGCGGGCTGGTGCAGAGAAAGTCGCGTATATGTGGTTTGATGGATATCAGAAGGGACAGACTCTGGTTGGAAGTTGTCTGATATGGGTCTGAAAGAGACCATCAGGTACTGGTTCAGGGGGAGCAGATAAACTTCTAATGATGCATTGTTGGCATTGTCTTAGAAGCTTGTGGTTCTTGTTCACAGTTGTTACTGGTGGAACAAGTGCAGAGGGAGAACAGAAGGAAATCATGGTTGTTGATCTGAATGATGATTGACAGATGCTGCTGCTTGGTGACTTTCATAAGTCTTGCTCTACATATTTCGTCTCTATGTCATGTATCTTTTTTTTATTGTGTCAAGGTCATGTAACGGCCTATTTTGGTTTCCCCACTATGCCTGGGATGAAGATGTAATGTACTTGGTTGTTATATGTAATTTTCTGATGTTTCCCCACTTGGTTGGGTGGATGATCCCCACATGGTTGGGTGAAGGATGTATGTATTGAGTCTTGTGGTGATAGGAAGGTCTTTTATAATGTATATGTCATGGTCATCTTGAAAAACATATTTTGCAGATCTTGCCTACAGTCAAGGGGAGCATGGTCAGCACAGCAGGATAGAGATTTCAGCACGTACTCAGGGGGAGCACAACCCTTTGCCCTTGATGACAAAGGGGGAGAATGAAAGAGGATCTTGGTGTTGCCATCAAGTCCAAAGGGGGAGATTGTTGGTATTATGGCATAGGTTTGATGCTATGGCTCTGGTGTTGTCCTTGATGGCAACTCATCTTGGTGAAAGATCTCAGTTCAGGCACTCAGAAAGAAGAAAAAGGCATATACGCAGGTTCATCTAGACGAAGACGCGTATACACGCGTGTTATACGTTACAAAAGCGCGTATATGTTGGGGAACTTACTCTTGGTCCATGGTAGTTAGTCCTTGGGATTTGAACCTATGGTTTTGGACCATGGCGTCTCGTCAGATGTGCTGATCCCTAGTTTTGGGTTCATGGTATTGAAACGTTATGGTTTTGGACCATGGTATTGTGGAAGGCCTAGGACTATAAAAGAGGAAAGAGATCATGTGGCACATGATCATCTGAATTATTATTGAATATCTGAAAAGTGGTAGATCTGAATGCTGGTAATTGGGTTATGGTGCAGATCTGGATCTGAATAAAGGAGGAACCTTAGCGAAAAGAATAAGGATAAGTTCTATTGATGGGTGATAATCTTTAAGCTTGAATGATAGTATCTTTATATGATTTTGGTATGTTTTATGTGGCACTTGCTTGATCTATAACACTGACAATCTGGGTTAATTAGTGTTTTTGAATATCTGGAAGAGCGAATTATCCTTTATAGATCTGTACGCAGGTTCAGTGAAGCTAAGGCGCGTATACACGCTGGTTCAGTGAATTAAAACAACGTATACGCAGGTTGTTCCAAACACAGAAGCGTACGCACGCATGTTGCAGGTTATTGAAATAGCGTATATGCTTTAAGTTGTGATCTAGCTGCTTCTGTTTATTGTTGCTGTGTTCTGGGTTCAGTGTTTGGTGTGTGGTTTCTGGTACTGTGTTTTGGGTACACTGTCAGAGAAGTATCTACTTGATCAGATCTAATTGTGGAAGGAGATTGGTTGATTCTTGAGATTGATTGATTTTATGGATTCCGTCTGAAAATTTATGAAACGTGGTCCCTGGAAGAAAGAGAGGTTTGGCCTTCTAATAGTGTAAGAGCTAAAGGGGGTTTGTAGCTCCTTTCCAGGAGAAGCTAGAGAACGAGAGAGGGTTTGTACTCTCTAAGGTTTGCAGCTGCGTCTGGTAAGGACTGCACCATGCATTGTAAAAGAAGTTTCTAATTTAAAAGAAGATAGAGACGAATTGCAGCAGGTGGTTTTCACCCGCATTGGGTTTCCACCTTATATCTTGTGTTCTTGTGCGTGATTGTCCTTCTGTTCTGTTTTACTATCTCTGGTTACTGGTTATTTGTTTTTGCAACACAGATTAACAATCATCATCAGAAAGATAAAGTAAATTAAAAGCTTGCCTTGTATACGTGGTTTCCCTTCTGCATAGATGCGTATATACGCACGTTTAACTAACTGAAGTAGCGTATATAATTTGTTTTGAAAAAGGAATATTTGACTAAATAATACTGATTCACCCCCCCTCTCAGTATTATTTCCAACACTACAGGCAATGCCATTTTCGAGGCTAATCTCAGCGACTGTCAAGCATGAATTTTGAGGAAATATAGTCAGCAGTTTGCACAGATTTCGAGGCAAAATTCTGGGTGCAAATTTTGAGGAGTTGGGCAGAGAATTTAATGCAGAAATTCTAGGCATAAATATTTGTGAAATTTTGATTTTTCGATTGGCACAAATTTTCAGAAAAGAGCATTTAATGCTACAGCAGCAAAGGGAGATAATTATTGTGTTTGTTTTATGTACTTATTCTAAATTTCTTAAGCAATAAAATTCTCCTTTGAAGACCAGTTTTTCCCAAGAGGCTATGGGGTTTTTCGGGGGTCAGATTGACCAAAAATTAGTGTCTCAAATGCGTTGAGTGCTTGCATAATTTTTGCATTAATTATCAGTTGATAGGAAAGTGAAAAATTAGTAGAACCACTCTTTCATGTTTGCAATAAATGCATTCTGAAATTTATATCAGCATGACAAAACATGTGGGTTGGGCCTAAACAAACACATGCAAACTTGTAAACTGGGTTAAGGGTGCCGGTCATTAAATTTCTATGTGGTTTCAGAGCTAAGTTGAGGCTCATATCTCAATTTTCACTCAGCTGATAAAGAGGGTAGCAAGCATCTAAAGTCTTCAAACATTGAACCAATTCCTTTGAAACATTGCCAGAAACCCAAAGACTTCAGCAATTCAGAGGGAGGAAGGTTTTAGCTTACATATTTGCTCCATTTTGTTGGTTGTGGAGTCATGACTACAAGGTTGAGAGTAGAGGACAAATTGGCAAGGGATGAAAAATTTGGCCCATGAAAGGAGAGGATTATGCTCTTACTGGAGGAGTTGAAATGTGGGATATTATTGAAGCAGTTGTACAAGCACCCACCGATCCAGCTCAGTTGGTGGAGTTTAACAAAAAGAATGTGAAGGCAAAGAGGAACCTTCTAGATGCCATCATGGACCATTTATTCCCTCATGTGTCAGGAATGAGGTATGCATATCAAATGTGGGAGTCCTTGGTCTCTTTGCACTAGAGTTCTAATGAGAACAGGAAGATGGTTTTGAGACAAAAGCTACACAACACCAAGATGACCAAGACTGACAGTGTGACATCTTTCCTCACCAGAGTCTCACAAGTGAAGGATAAGTTAATTGCCATTGAAGAGGTTGTTCTAGAGGACTAATTGGTTAGGATTGCCTCAGATGGGTTCACCGAGAAGTGGGATGGCTTTATCCATAGCTTGGTGGCTAGAGAGCACTTTCCTGGTTGGAGGAGAATGTGGGACGATTTCATCCAGGAGGAGTGCAAAGGGTGGCAGCAAGAGGGGTGGGGAAGGTGAAGAGGAGAATGTTGCTCTTGCCGCAAAGGGCAAGAAGGGTAAGAAGAAACAAAGAGTTGCGGCTTCAACAGATGTGGATGATTTTGCAGCTATGTTTGATTCAGAGTGTGCTTTGGTGGTGAGTTTAGCCACTCATGTTAGATCTTCTCGTGCATGTTTCATAGACAACAGAGCATCCTGCCATATGACCGGAGTTAGAGAGCACTTCACGAGCCGTTTGGAGGATGATATTGACTTGGAGGTTGTGCTTGGAGACAACTCCAAAGTCAAAGCAACAGGAATGGGGACAATTTCATTTCAGAGGGAGTCATCACCTCCTCTAAAGGTGACAGATGTTCATTATGTTCCGGGGTTGAAGAAGAGTTTGATAACAATCTCTAGCTTGGAGGACAGGGAGTATGAGGTACTGTTCCGAAAGGGACAAGTGTTGATATATCCCAGGGGATCCAGTATCGAGTCTGCTCGTGTGATTGGAGCTCATAGTGGGAGACTATACAAACTTATGTTTCAGCCTCTTAGAGTTATGGTAGCGCAGATTAGTAGCAGTGAGTTATGTGAGCTATGGCACAGGAGGATGGCCCACTTGCACTATGGAGCTTTCAAGATGTTGAGGGAGATGGTTTCAAGTTTGCCGGGGAAAGTACACCAAGACACCTTTCTAGAGCAGTGACAGCAAAGCTGCAAGTATCCTTGACTTTATTCATTCTGAGGCATGTGGTCCTATGTCCCATGTTTCATTGAGTGGATATGAGTACTATGTGACATTCATTGATGACCACTCCAAAAGGACCTAGATTTACTTGTTGAAGACCAAGGATGAGGTCTTCTGGAGATTCCAAGAGTTTAAGGCTCTTGTGGAGAACCAGATAGGGGGGGAAATCATGGTGTTGATATCAGACAATGGGGGCAAGTATATTTACACGGAGATGAGGGATTTTTGTGGGAGTGTTGGCATTAAGAGGGAGCTCATTGTGCCTTATAACCCCCAGCAAAATGGGGTGGCAGAGAGGAAGAACAGGACAATTGAGGGTGTGAAAATTATGTTACTGCAACAACTGATTTATTTTACCTACTTATTTTCCAATAAGTTATTTATGAAATCCCTTCAATAAAAATTAAAATAAGTTCTACTGCAGATATCACACCATTATACAAAAACAAATACATGCACAAGAATCAAACACATCAACACAGTTATTTTTGGACAATTGCCCTCAGAAAAACACAATGCGGCAAAACCAGTGCAGCAGAGGAGTATTTTATTAATCAGTTTTTCTTGAGTACGACAAGAGTGCCAAACTAGCTCACCGAACAGAGATGACCACGTGACAGTAATACCATAAAATCCTCCGGCACTTCCCCTAAGCTCAGCGTCAGTCCAGCTGGCCTCTGCGCAACTCACAGACCCTCTGCACTAGTATTCTGCCTCACTGCGCCAACACTTGGCCTCTCTGCGTCACTCACACAGGCCCTCCAGTCACTACGCAATCCAGCTGCCTCTGCGTCTTTATGATTGGCTCTGTGTCTGCCTCTTTGATCTCTGCGTTGATCCTCCAATACTATCCCTGCCTCTCTGTTATGTACTTGTTGCCTCTCACTGCAATCCAAATATCTGGCTCGAATTTCTTAGCATACCCCGCTCTAGAAATCGAACTGACTGGTCTCCCTCTCGTGTATCTCCAACTGACCCTCAAGCCTCCTCTTATACTTTTCATGTTGATGAATCAATGGCCGAAATTAAGTCCCTAATCAACGACTAAGATTAAAATAGACTCGATCTTCGTCTCTTAGAAGCTTCTCATCCTTGTCTTTATTAACACCCATTAATATTTTGATTTTCCTAAGTTTAGACATAGGAACTCATTAAAAATATTAATTATTTTAATAACTCTTCATCCAGATGGAATTTCCAAAACAATTTCTAGGTCTTTCATGTGCTTTAGCCTCTCCACCAATTTTCATGGCTAGAGCACATTCGATGCTACCCCAAATCAACACTCCCTCTTAGAGAGGAATGTGCTCTAGTAATGCTCCACAACTGAACATTACTTTGACCATCCAACACCGGTACCTGTGTTGATGCTTGGCATGCTGCCCAACATCCTCTGCATTGCTGCCTCCCGTACTGCTGCTGCCCATGGCTTCCACCACTACTGCTACATCTGTACTGCAGTTCCCTCTGCATTCGTGTTGCTGGTGGTCCTTCCTCCCAACATTGGATCTACATTGCAACTCTCTCTTAAATGTTGCATCATGTTGCCCATGGCACTGCTAACTGCTGCACTGCAACACCTAACACATACCCATTTCTGCTACTGAAATGGATTCTTTATCATCCCCATCTTCTCCCTGAAATAAGCAAACTTCGTTCTTCCAAGGGCCTTGGTAAGGATGTCTACCACCTATTCTCCTGTAGGAGTGTAGCTCAATTGTACAGCTCCTCGTTGGACACAGTCTCTGACAAAGTGACACTGAATATCAATGTGCTTTGACCGATCATGAAATACTAGATTCTCAGAGAGCTTGATGCAACTCTGATTATCACACATGATCCTGGTCGCTTCCATCCTTCTTCTGAATAGGTTCACAAGCAATTTTCTAAGCCATATGGCTTCGCACAAAGCTGTGCTAGCAACCATATATTCTACTTCAGCTGAGCTCAGAGCTACGAATTTATGTTTCCTACTGCACTAGGAGGTCATCCCCGATCCAATGTTGAAACAGTACCCAAAGGTACTTTTCCGATCCACTGAACTTCCAACCCAATCTACATCAGTAAACCCACTCAATCTGATATCATTACTTCTGGTGTACAAGAGTCCATAGTCGATTGTTCCCTGTGTATATCTGAGAACATGTTTGGTTACTGCCCAATGTGCCCTCTTCGATTCCACCATGAACTGACTGAGGGTGTTGACAACGTAACAAATGTCTGGTTTGGTATCGACTAGATACATCAGGGACCCTATGAGCTGCCTGTATAAGGTGGGTTCAACATCTTTGTCTTCTGATGCATCAATTTTCTTCCAGTTGGTGATCATTGGAGTGGCCATTGGCCTACAGTCCAGCATCCTGAATCTATTCAGGATCTCTGTAGCATATCTCCCTTGTCCAAGGAGATTTTACCCTTCTGCTGCCAAACTTTCAACCCCAAGAAATAATGCATCTATCCCAATCCTTCATGTCAAATTATGTGGCTAGATTCTTCTTGCAATCCTCGATGAGCCTGGATGATCCTATCAGGAAGAGATCATCCACATATAATACTAGGACTAGAGGCTCATTCTCTACAACCAGATAGTAGAAATTTGGATCTGCATCACTTTTAACGAACCCCATCTTCTGCAAGTAGCCATCAATTCCACCATACCACGCTCTAGGTGCTTGTTTGAGCCCAAGAAGGCTTTCTTCAATCTGCATAAATGAGACTTCTTCTCATGTGTCTCAAAGCCTTCTGGTTGTTCAATATATACTTCCTATTTTATCACCCCATTCAAGAATGTTGTTTTGACATCCATCTGATGAATCTCCCATCCTAGTTGTGTTGCAAGAGATATCACAGTTCTAATAGATGTGTACCTAGCTACTGGGGCGAAGGTCTCTTCATAGTCTATTCCTTCCTTCTAAGCATACCACTTAGCCACAAACCTGCCTTTGTATTTTTCCACACTTTCGTTTGCAGCGTATTTAATCTTGTAGATCCATCTTGAACCTACCATTGATAGGTCATGAGGCCTAGGCACTACTTCCCAGACATCGTTCACCATTATGGAGTTGTACTCCTCTACCATCGCATCCATCCAAACTTGATGTTGAGCAGCCTCCTGAAAATTAGAAGACTCCCCACCTGAGCTACTAAGGCCTAATATCTATCAGGCTGTCTTCGCTCCCTTTTATTGTTTCTCGGTGCACCGATGAAATCTTCTGCATCCCGCAGAGTTTGTCGGAGTTCCCGACTCGTTCTTCCTCTGGTAGCAGGTGCATCTATAAGCTCCTCCTCTTCCTGTGATTCTTCTTGTTCTGAAGGAGAATTCTTGGCTTCCGCTGGTTGAAGTGGTTTGACCAATGGCTCATCTTTTGACTGCTCCTCGGAAGGCATTTCTCGAGATTTTCTAAAGGCCTTATCTTCCATGAACTTCACATCTCGTCGAACTACTACCATCCTGCTCCCCGGAAGATATATTCTATATGCTTTAGCATTCTCGCTATATCCCACTAGATATCCTTTCTCTACAGTTTGATCCAACTTCTTCCTCTTCTCCTCGGGTATACGGCAATATGCTAAACTCCCAAATATCCTGAAATGACTGACTTCAGGTGTCTTCCCAGTGAAGACTTTCTCTGGAGTAATCTTGCCCAATGCTCTATGAGGAGTTATATTCTGGACATAGACTGTCGTATTGCATGCTTCTGCCCGCGGGAATTTTGGCATATCCTGATCATACATCATGGCCCTAGCTGCTTCCACGATAGTCTTGTCCTTCCTTTCTGCTACTCCATTCTGCTCTGGATTGTACGGAGTTGTCCACTCTCTTCTAATGCCCTCTCTAGCACAAAAATCGATGAAGTCCTTATCGACATATTCTCCACCATTGTCTGAGCGCAAAACTTTTATTTTCTTTCTTGTCGGATTCTCCACCAGAGCCTTGAACTCTTTGAATCGACAAAAAACCTCGTCCTTGGTTTTCAGAAATTAAATCCAAGTTTTCATGGAGTGGTCATTGATGAAGGTGACGAAGTATTTTGCACCACTACGAGCTTTAGTGGAAATTGGTCCGCAGATATCTGAGTGTATCAATCCTAGTACAGTCTTGGCCCTGTTTTTACTTCTAGGGAATGTTCCTTTAGCATACTTTCCCAAAGCACATCCTCTGCATACATCATCTCGTTTTGTACTAAGATCTGGAACTCCTGTTATAGTTTTCCTGAGAATTCTCAGAGCCACATGGTGCAATTGTCTCATTCTTTTGTGCCATAGTTCATTCAAATCCTTGTCTCCATGACTGCCTATCAGTGCCATTGGTGATTCTAGCTGTAACCTGTACAACCTGTTACTTCTGATTCCGATCTGCACTTTTCCAACTCAGGTGTTTGACGTATACTTTCTCCTTAATGAAGAAAACGGCATAGCCCTTGCTTTGAAGTTGTGATATGGAAAGTAAGTTCATCCCCAGTCCTGGCACATGCAGCACATTGGTAGCTCAAAACCGCTCTCCTGATTCTGTTTGAAAAACTATGGTACCCTTCCCTACTGGAGTACACTTTGCCTTATTCCCCATGGTGATCTGAAAAATCATCCTTTCCTCCTGATAATCTGAGAAACATTCCCGGATTCTCGTCATATGCCAGGAGGCTCCACTGTTTATATACCATACCTCTGATGATGCAGAGCTTGTTACACAACCAACTTCTTCTTCCAATCTGGAAGCCAACATAGAGAAATCGAAATTTCTATCTCTTGTGCAATTTTCTGAAAATATGCACAAGTCTCCTGATGTAGATGCCTCTACATCATGATCTCGACTCATAATTGATTTTCCCTTCCTGTCTCTGATTCTTTGCTCTGATACCGTGTGAAAATTATGTTTCTGCAGCAACTGATTTATTTTACCTACTTAATTTCCAATAAGTCATTTATGAAATTCCTTCAGTAAATATTAAAATAAATTCTACTGCAGATATGACACCATTATATAGAAACAAGTACATGCACAAGAATCAAACACATCAACACAGTTATTTTTGGACAATTGTCCCTGGAAAAACCCAATGCGGAAAAACCAGTGCAACAGAGGAAGATTTTATTAATCAACTTTTCTTGAGTACAACTAGGATGCCAAACTAGCTCACCGAACAGAGATAACCACGCGGCAATAATACCATAAAATCCTCTAGCGCTTCCCCTAAGCTCAGCGTCAGTCCAGCTGGCCTCTGCAGCTCACAGACCCTCTGCGTCAGCGTTCTGCCTCACTGCATCAGCACTTGGCCTCCTTGCATCACTCACGCAAGCCCTCCAGTCACTGCGCAATCCAGCTGCCTCTGCGTCTTTATGATTGGCTCTGTGTCTGCCTCTCTGATCTCTGCGCTAGTCCTCCAGTACTATCCCTACCTCTTTGTTATGTAATTGTTGCCTCTCACTGCAATCTAGACCTCTAGTTCGAATTTCTCAGCAAACCCTGCTCCAGAAATCGAACTGATTGGTCTCCCTCTCGTGTATCTCTAACTGACCCTCAAGCCTCCTCTTATACTTTTCTTGTTGATGAATCAACGGCCAAGATTAATTCCCTAATCAACACCTAAGATTAAAATAGACTCAATCTTTGTCTCTTAGAAGCTTCTCATCCTTATCTTTATTAATACCCATTAATATTTTGATTTTCCTAAGTTTAGACTTAGGAACTCATTAAAAACATTAATTATTTTAATAACTCTTCATCTGGATGGAATTTTCCAAAATGATTTACAGGTCTTGGAGATCTCATGTGCTTTAGCCTCTCCACCAATTTTCATGGCTAGAGCACATCCGAAATCAACAGGGTGCAACTAGAGCGATGTTGCATGATAAGAGTTTACCTTTCTTCTTCTGGGCCGCAGTATGTAACATTGTTTTTATTTGCAGAATAGGAGCCCACACAGAGTCTTGGGGAGCAAGACTCCTGAGGAGATGTACACTGGAAAGAAACCGAAAGTTGGGCACATCAGGATATTTGGGCATATTCACAGGTCCCTGAGGAGAAGAGGATGAAGTTGGAACCCACTACAGAGAGGGGTATCCTAGTGGGTTATAGTGAGACCAACAGAGCCTACTGTATATATGTTCCTGCACAGAGGAAGATTTTCCTAAGGCGGATTGTGACATTTGAGGATAGGGCTTTGAGGAGGTCTAGGGAGGTTGATCAGGGAGAGCAACAAGCTCCTCAGCAGGGGGCACATTGCAGGTTTCTGGAGCATTAGGTGGTACATCAAGATCAAGTGGTTCACCTTTTTCAGGGGTGATAGTTCCACAGAGTACAAGTTCACCTTGTTCAGGATCACCTGGCACAGGCTTATCAGGCACAGTATCCCAGAGTCCTAGATATCCATTGGTTATCGCCGAGCCTTCTTCGCCAAGAGGAGAGGCACCAGTTGAGGATTTTCCCATACCACCACAGGAGACTACTACAAGGAAGAGGAAGCCAAGATGGCTTCAGGAGACCCTAAAAGAGGCTCAAGGGGCAGTGGGGAGACCCAAGTGGTCAATGAGGGAGAGCAGACCACCAAAGAGGTTGGGTGGCTTTGTAGCAGATGTTGTGGAGACAAAGCCAGCTAGTTTTGAGGAGGCCGCTAGTCAGTAGATCTGGAGGGATGCCATGGTGGAGTATGCCTCTATAATGAAAAAGGATGTCTGGGAGGTAGTGCCACATCCTGATGGGAAGTCAGTGGTGACTTCCAAGTGGCTCTACAAGATCAAACATGTTGTGGATGGCAGCATGGAGAAGTTCAAAGCTCAATTTGTGGCGCAAGGGTTCTCATAGGTAGAGGGAATTGACTATGAGGAGACCTTTGCACCAATTGCTCGTTATACTTCCATTAGATCAGTGATATCTATAGCAGCTGAGATGGAATGGAGGATTCAACAAATGAATATGAACACTGCCTTTCTCAATGGTGTTATACAGGAGGAGGTGTACATTGAGTACCCTGAGGGCTTTGAGTTGTATGGGAAAGAGTCTCATGTGTGTAGGCTGAAGAAATCCTTGTATGGACTGAAGCAGGCACCAAGGGCGTGGTACGAGAAGATAGATGACTACTTGCAGCAGATGGGTTTCCAGAAGAGTGATGCAGATCCAAACCTATACTTTATCTTGGTAGGTGACGATCCACTCATTCTTGTTATGTATGCGGATGACTTGTTTATTACAGGGGAGGACAGACTCATCCAACATTGCAAGAGAGATCTTGCTTCAAAGTTTGATATCACTGATATGGGGTTGATGTATTACTTTCTGGGGTTGGAGGTTTGGCAGGAGGATGGGCATATCTTCGTGGGCCAGGGCAGATATGCAGGTGATATCTTGAGGAGATATTGTAATGATGGTTGCACGCCTATGGCTACTCCTATGATCAACAACTGGAAGAAGTTGCATGTTTCTAATTCTGAGTTGGTGAACCCCACTTTGTATCGTTAACTGATTGGTTCATTGATGTATCTGGTAGACCAGATATTTGTTTTGCAATCAACATATTGAGTCAGTTTATGATGGAGCCCGAGAGTGTACACTGGGTGGCAGCAAAACATATGTTGAGGTACTTACAGGGCACAATGAATTATTGTTAATTTTTGGATAACAATGGTATGTTCCATGCTTAGAGCAATTTTACTTCAATTTCTTTATTAGCCCAATATCAATATCTAGTTTAACAATCACATCATCATGATAGTAAAATGCAAATAGAACATAAACAATAACAGTAGAAGACAATCCAAGACAAGAGGACACAAGATACGGCACCAGCCAGGGACAAACACCAATGTGGGGAAACTGTTAACCAATTCTTCTTATAATTCTTCAAAAGTTCAGCAGAGAGAGAGTACAATATACAATATTCACTTGCCCAATCACAGTGAAATCTTATCAGCCAAACAGCAGAGCTAGAAAGCCCTAACCAGAAAGTCAATGTTGGTCCACTGGCATATTTGACCTTCAAAATAGTGCGGTCAAACTCGGTCAACTCAACCTCCAATAGCAAGTCAAATCAGCTCAAAAACAGCATAAAAAGTCTAGTCAAATCTGGTCAACAAAAGTCAATGTTGCAGCAAACCCTAGCATAGTCAACACTGGTCAAACAGAGGTCAAACAGCCTCAGATTACGTGCCCAGAACTGCGGCCTACCCAAACAGAAATACCCCACACTAAAACGCAATCAAAGATAGTCAATATGGTCAACACTGGTCAAAACAGCGTTCTGCAATTTTCGGTCAACCCTGGTCAACACAGGGACAACAAAAGAACAGTCCCTTCTTCGCATGTGTGGAGAGAGAGAAGCCTCAGAAATTCGTACCCAATCAAGAAGAGAGAGATGTGTGAAGTGAGTGAAGTGTCTAAATGAGGAGGAGGCACCTTGTATTTATATGCCAATGTTGAGGATGAATAGACGTGACTGTTGGGCTTCTAAGCCTACATGAGATTGTTGGTTGACCTTGACAATTTGTCCA
This sequence comes from Pinus taeda, assembly GCA_000404065.3. Classification (NCBI taxonomy): domain Eukaryota; kingdom Viridiplantae; phylum Streptophyta; class Pinopsida; order Pinales; family Pinaceae; genus Pinus; species Pinus taeda. The sequence goes on along the minus strand of APFE030815087.1, from coordinate 32,348 downwards.
TAATCAAAATAAATTCATAATTTCATTTGTACAGGTCAAAATGGGATGATATTTAGATCAATCCTATAGATCTTGGAGAGAGGAATCCAATAAAAATATCAGCTACCTCATATGAGTTGTCCAAGGTGAAGTTTGGCCCTAGTTGCCAAAATTAACACTCCCTCTCAACTAGGGAAAACTTCACCTCCCAAACTGTCTGACAAACTGTACCATCATAGTCACTTCTCTGCTCTACTGAACCATGAAGAAAGAATAAATGATCGAGAATGTATCATACCATTCTCCACTGACCCGAAGTCAGTCTCCAATAATAGAGAGTGTCACACCACTCTTAACCGACCCGAAGTCAGTTTCCATTAATCCCCGATCAATATCAACATCCTAGCATAGGGAGTACGGTAGTACATGATGCATCCATCAGTAGTACTATGGTCCCTATCCTCATTTCCTACTCATTAGCCAAATGAGAGGTACTTCCCATGAGTCTTGGACTACATGGGTAGGATGTGCCGATAAGAGAAGGTGAACCACTCATCCTGCTCACATGTCATAGGAGAAGGTGAACCACTCAACCTACGCATATGTCACCATGGGGTATCACAGGGGAAGGTGAACTACTCACCCTGTACATCGCGCACCATTAGGGGAAGGTGAACCACTCACCCTATGGTCGCTCATTGCTCCAAGAAGTACCCCAAGCCCCCCAAAGCTCACAGAGCTCAACATCCATCTCATACGGTACCCTCATAAGAGGGTCTCTCCACAACTCCAAGTTGTTCACGAAAGGTTAAGAAATTGGCCTTCCCCGGGGGCTTTGTAAGAATATCGGCGACCTGATCATCAGTCCCAATGTGTTGGAGCCTTATTGCTCCCTGTTGTACCATATCTCGGATAAAGTGGTACCTGATATCATTATGCTTGGAGCGGTCATGAAACAAAGGATTCTCAGAAAGACAAATCCCACTCTGGTTGTTGCAGAAGATCACGGTGGTATCCAACACATGTCCAAACAGCTCACTAAAGAGCTTCCTCAACCTAACAGCTTCACACGAGGCCAAACTAGCAGCAATGTATTCAGCCTCAGCGGTGCTCAAGGCAACCGACTTCTACTTCCTGCTCATCCATGATATCGAAGCATAACCTAGAGAGAAGCAACATCCAGATGTGCTTTTACGATCCACCACACTGCCAGCCCAGTTTGCATCAGAGTAACCATGGAGCCTCACATTCCCAACAGTGTATCTTAGTCCACAAGTGATTGTGCCCCAAAGATATCTCAAGAGATTCTTGGCAACAATCCAATGTATGTGATGAGGCTCGACCATAAACTAACTCAATGTATTCACTGTAAAACATATGTCCGGACGAGAGTTCACCAAGAACATCAGGGCCCCCACGAGTTGACGATACTCAGAAGGATTTCCCAAATCGGGCATAACAGCACTTCCGCATAACTTTTTGAAGTTAAGTTCCATCGAAGAAGTCACAGACTTGCAGTCCACCATCCCAAATCTTTCAAGTATCTTCACAATATATTTTCCTTGAGAAAGGAAAATCTCATTTGGCTTTTGCCAAACCTCCAACCCTAGGAAGTAATGCATCAATCATAGGTCCTTCATCTCGAATTTGGAAGCCAACTCCCTCTTACATTGATGAATAAGAGGGTCTACACCTGTCAGAAAGAGATCGTCCACATAAAGTACCAAGATGAGAGGTCTATCATTCTCAACCTTAAAGTAAAGGTTCAGATCAGCTTCACTTCTTGTAAATCCCAACTTCATTAGATAGTTGTTGATCCTCTCATACCAAGCCCGGGGTGTTTGCTTCAACCCATAGAGGTCTTTCTTCAGCCTGCATACATGTGTCTGACGATTTTGAACTTCGAACCCCTCAAGTTGTTCTACATAGACTTCCTCCTTAAGTGAACCATGCAAGAAGGCAGTCTTGACATCCATCTTGTGAAGATTCCATCCTTGCGAGGCAACTAGGGCAATGATCGAACGGATGGTAGTGTAGCGGGCAACCAGTTCAAATATTTCATCATAATCTACACCTTCCTTTTGAGAGAAGCCTTGAGCAACGAATCTGGCCTTGAACTTTTCAACACTTCCATCAACTCCATGCTTGATCTTGTAGAGCCATTTCGAGGTGACAACGGATTTGTCCTTGGGTCTAGGGACCACATCCCAGACATCATTCTTCATAACCGACTCACACTATTTTTTCATTGCATCCTTCCAAACTTGGTGCTCTGCAGCTTCTCGAATCTGCAAGGCTCAGATTGAAAAATGGTGCTCATTACAGTTAAGTACCCTTGGTACCTATTCGGCTTCTTGCTTTCGTGAAATGTCCTTTGAGGTGCAACATGTCTCTCGGCATCTTCGAGAGTCTCCCTAAGCCATGAGGGGCTCCTTTTTTAGGAGGAGGGCTCATGAGGGGGTGGATCAATGGGATCCATTAGTCCTTCAGCATCGAGCATTGGCTCATCCTTTGGTTCTCCTTGCTTTCCTTAATCTGCTTCTTTGTCCTTCCTTGGAAGAGGAAGGTTACTAATCTTCCCAAGGGCATCCTCATCAAAGGTTACATCATGACTTATCTCCACTTCTCTTTGACTAGGCAATTATATTCTATATGCCTTAGAAGTTTCACTATAGCCCACAAATGTTCCTTTCTTCCCAGAAGCATCCAATTTGCTTCTCTTTTCTTTCGACACATGAAAACATACAGGACTGCCAAAAATTCTAAAGTGAGAAACATCATGTTTCTTACCGGTGAAAACTTCTCCGAGAGTTTTAGAGTCCAACGCTTGATGAGGGCATCTATTTTGAACATACACAGCAATGTTTGCAGATTCGGCCCATAAGAACTTTGGAAGGCTTTGATCATGAAGCATGGCACGAGTTGCTTCTACGATAGAAAGGTTCTTCCTTTCAACAACACCATTTTCCTCAGGAATATATGTGGTAGTAATCTCCCTCTTAATGCCAGCTTATCTACAATAAATTTTGAACTCATTTGATTCATATTCGATTCCATTATCGGTCGTCAATATTTTGATCTTCTTCCCGATTTGATTTTCGACCAAAGCTTTGAAAGAATGGAACCATGAGAATATTTCGTCCTTCTTCTTCAAGAAATATATCCAAGTCTTGAGCGAGAAATCATCCATAAAGATAACATAATATAAATATCCTCCTAATGAGTTCACGGGCATCGTACCAGATAGATCTAAATGAACCAATTGCAATATGTCAGTAGTCTTGTTATCACTGAAGGGGAATGGTCCCCTTGTATGCTTTCCTTTGGCACACCCCTGACAAACACCTTTATGTTCTACTTTAAATTTGGGCATACATGTCACCATCTTCCTCAGATCGAGTAGAGCCTTATAATGAAGATGAGCAATCCTTTGGTGCCATAATTCGGACTGAAGTGATGTGTCACAAGACATAGCTCCCAATGGGCTTCCTCCAACTTGATATAGGCTATCAACCCTGAAGCCAAGTGTAAATGCATCTTTGAAATTTTTATTCCACACACGTACCTTTCAATCGATGAATGCCACCTTGAATCCTTTGTCCTCCATCGCCGAGATAGATACCGGGTTCTTCTTTAGATCGGGTACATATAGTACTTCTTGTAGTGAATGGTGTTACCATGATTCAATTGAATAGTAACGTTCCCAACTCCCCTTACGGGATAGGTGGCATTGTCTCCAAGGATAATTTCCAAATTTGCATCATTTTCAATCAGATTTGAAAGGGCTTCCTTATACCCAGTGAAGTGCCTTGAGGCACCACTATCAATCAACCAATTTCTCAAAGTGTCCGAAGGAGATGCAGTAGAGAGGGCAGATATAAGATAAAATTATTTTTGCTTGTTATCAACAACATTAGATTCATCATACCTGGTGTTTCTTGATCTCTTGGAAGGGCGACCATTTCCTTGATGAGGAGCAGCAGCATTCCTTTTCCCTTGGTTGTTGAATCTGACATTTCTTTGATTGTGGTTGCCCATGAAATTGTTATTGTTGTGGTTGTCATCATCATGACGTGTATCCCTTCTATTAGGACACTCCCTAGCATAGTAACCAAACTTCTTGTAAATAAAGCATCTTTCCTTCCTTCCATTTTTGAAACCCGGCCTTCCTTGACATTGCTTCTTTGATCATGCATTGTTCTTATTCTTAGCATGAGCGGAGAATGCAATAGGATCATTCCTATTTGAAGGCATATCTAGATCCATCATCCTTGTTTCTTCTTGAGAACATCTAGTCAACAATTCTTCAAAACCTGGAATCCTGTCGTTGTTAAGAATAATAGTGTTGAACATGTGCCATTCAGAAGGGAGTCCTCCAAGGGAAATGAGAGTAAGCCCCCTATCAGCAATAGTTTCTCCAATCGAAAGAAGATCATTTTTTATCTCAGTAATCCTCATGAAGTAGGATTGAATATCTTCATTTCTTCCCTTCTTTATATCCTTCAGCTTGTTCTTGAGGAAAAGAATTTGGTTTGCATTGCTAGATTTGAACATGCCAACCAAACTGTCATATATCTCCTTTGATGTGTTCAAATTGGAGATGTAAGCAACTAAATGCTTATGAATAGAATCCCTCATGATCTTCTTGGCTTTGACTTCACCCTTCTTGTACTTTGTCTTAGCAGCAGCCGGTGCATTTGAAGGAGGTTCTGAAATCTTTCCCTGCACATGATCCATAACATCTTGCTCTTCTAATGTCAAATCAAGAGACATCTTCCATGCATGATAATCAGACTTATCATGAAGCTTATCATCAGACTTGAAGCAGGATGTGGAGGCCATTGAATCTTGTCCTTGATCAATGATTGCTCCTCTTAGTGATTGCTCTTCTCACTCTTGCTTTGGCTTTGTCTTCACCTTAGCTCTGATTCCATGTTAATTTTTGGATAACAATGGTATGTTCTATGCTTAGAGCAATTTTACTTCAATTTCTTTATTAGCCCAATATCAATATCCAATTTAGCAATGACATCTTCATGATAGTAAAATGCAGATAGAACATAAACAATAACAGTAGAAAACAATCCGAGACAAGAGGACACAAGATATGGCACCAACCAGGGAAAAACCCCAATGTGGGGAACATAGTTTTAAAATTCGGCCGATTCGAAACGGAAACGGCCGAGTTGATCCGTTTCATTGGCCAAAACTGTGACTCGGTTGAAGAAACGGTTCAGTTGGCCGAGTCATGGCTGACTCGGCCAACTCGGCCGTTTCCATATTGACTCGGCCGAGTCATAAATAGAGGCCCGTAACCCCATCCAAAACAGCAATTTAACATTTTTTTAATGAAATTTTAAGGTGTTTGCTGATTGGTTTGGACTCCAATGTGTTTTATGAATTAGCTAAATGTTATTTGGGGTCCATTTCCCCCTCCCAAACCCTATTTAACACACTCAGATGCTCTCTACTATTGATATGCTATTCAAATTTCATGGTAATGTTAAATTCTTAAAGTAAAAGGACATCCTTTTACTTAAATTTTTAACATTACCATGAAATGACTCAGGATGTTTGAGAGTGGTTTCGGCCTCATTGCATTTCATATGGAGAAAGTAGAATTTTAGATTTCATTCAAAATCCAGCAGACTTATCAGTTTTTCAGGATTTCAGGATTGGAGGATTGCAATGTTTCCATTGAATTTTGTCATGTATTAGGGTATGGAACTCATATTTAATCAAGAGCACCAATCCCTCTATGTACTTTGATGTTAGTGGCGTTGGTTGTCGAACCCCTCTGGGATTCGCTCCCAAACCAGGAGCTTCTGAAAATGTCGCTCCCACTCTCGTTTTCGCTCTCACTCCCCACTTTCGCTCCTGCTCCCAAGTAACACTGACCCAGATGATGTTGGCAACTCTAGCAGTAGCCAGTAGTACTGGTCACAGACTTTTGTTGTAGAGGCCATTTATAGCCTCCTTGGTTATGTGTTTTTGTTTTGATCTCTATATCATCATCGTGTATGTATTGGACAATGCACTCGGTGCCATTTTGATATAATGGATATATTCATGAGCCTACTTTGATCATATGTTTGTCTCTTCTATCTATATTCTAATGTTGTGTGTTTGGAAACATGAATGAAAATCTTTAAAATTATGTGTTTTTATAAAAAATAAATATTTAATGTAATTTTTACAACGACCGAGTCATTGAAATCGAGTCGGCCGAGTCGATACCGAGTCGGAGTCGGAGTCGGAGTCGGAGTTTTAAAACATTGGTGGGGAAACCCTTAATCAATTCTTCTTATAATTCTTCAAAAGTTTAGAAAAGAGAGAGAGTACAATATACAATATTCACTTGCCCAACCACAGTGAAATCTGATCAGTCAAACGACAGAAACAGAAAGCCCTAACCAGAAAGTCAATGTTAGTCATCAAGGCAGATTTGACCTTCAAAACAACTCGAACAAACTCAGTCAACTCGGCCTCCAACAGTGAGTCAAATCAGCGAAAAAACATTGCCAAAATTTCTAGTCAAATCTAGTCAACAAAAGTCAACGCTGCAGCAAACCCTAGCACAGCCAACACTGGTCAAACAGAGGCCAAACAACCTCGGATTTCATGCCCAAAACTGCGGCCTACCCAAACAGAAATATCCCACACTAAACTGCAGTCAAAGATGGTCAACGCTAGTCAACATTGGTCAAAACAACCTTCTGCAATTTTCGGTCAACTCTGGTCAATGCAGGGACAACAAAAGAACAATCCCTTCTTCGCCCGTGTGGAGAGAGAGAAGCCTCGGAAATCCGTACCCAATCAAGAAGAGAGAGATGTGTGAAGTGAGTGAAGTGTCCAAATGAGGAGGCGGCATGGTGTATTTATATGCCAACGTTGAGGATGAATACACGTGATTGTTGGGCTTCTGAGCCTACATGAGATTGTTGACCGACCTTGAAAATTTGTCCATAATCAAAATAGATTCATAATTCCATTTGTACATGTTAAAATGGGATGATCTTTAGATCAATCCTACACCTCTCAAAGAGAGGAATCCAATAAAAATATCAGCTGCCTCATATGGGTTGTCCAACGAAGTTTGGCCCTAGTTGCCAAATTCAACAATTATGGTTTGGACTATGTCAGATGTGATGGAGTTAGATTGATTGGTTGCACAGACTCAAATTGGGTTGGCAATGTCAGTGACCGACAAAGTACTTCTGGATGTTGTTTCTCGTTGGGCTCGACAGTTGTGTCATGGTTCAGCAGGAAACAGAGTTCAGTGGCATTGAGCAGCGCAGAGGCAAAGTATATGTTAGCTAGTCAGGCAAGTTGCGAGGCATTGTGGCTTCGCAAGATGCTTCATCGTTTATTTGGTCAAATGTTGATACCAACCACGATTTAATGTGATAATTAGAGTTGTATTAAACTCTCTGAGAATCCAATATTTCATGACCGATCAAAGCATATAGAAATCAAATACCACTTCATCAAAGACTGGGTTCAGCAATGGGCAATGAAGTTGGAGTATATATCCATTGATGAATAGGTAGCAAACATTCTCACCAAGTCTTTGCCAAGAAGCAAGCATCTTTTCTTCAGAGACAAGATGGGAGTGGTGAGCAACACCTTCCTTAGTAAGAGGGAGTGGTTAAAATAGTACCAAGAAGTGGTGTTACTAGGCTCTTATCCCTTTTAGCCTTGTGAGCATATTAATTACTTTTGTCTCAACGATATTTATGAGTTATATTAATGTGATGGGTGGAAAAGGTACTTAAAAGTGTTGTACCATGTACTTTTTCTAATATTAAAGTCACTCATACTTTATAAAATGACTTTATGCGAAATGTACTAAGTGTACTTTTCTAACATTAAAGTGAGGTGAAAAATCACTTTATGAGAAAAATTAAATAAGGTACACAACTTGAAAAAGGTACTATGAGACTTTTGAGTGATGGGGCCAATGTATGAGGGGTGTCATTTGGGAGAATTGATCTCAACCACACATATTGAGATTTGAGGATGAAATTTCAACCATTGGATCCTAGGTTTAGGAATTCAATCTTTTCCAAGGAGTCAAAAGAGGAAAAGGGAGGCTCATTCTTTACTTCACACTTGAGAGAGAGCATGAAGAGAAGAGAGAAGAGAAACTTCATGGAGAAGAGAAAATTGAGTTCTTAGGAGAGGAGGTTGTACTCACAGCTCGATTTTCAAGGAGAAAGATGCACGATAATCAAGTGAGAGGAGCACAAAAATCGAGGAGATTGGCAACACAAAAATAGAGGTAGCAGGCACAAAAACCAAGGAGCATACCAACACGCAGTTCAGGAACAGTGCTAGTTGGGCTCAAATTCGAGGCTCGAATTTCAAGACTGTCACCTACAGGCAGCTTGTTTTTCGAGGCTGATCTCAACAGCTGTCAAGCACAAATTTTGAGGAAATAGTCAGCAGTTTGCACAGATTCGGAAGCAGAATTCAGGGCATGAATTTTGAGGAGCTGGGCAGAGAGTTTTAGGCATAAATATTTGTGAATATCTTATTTTTCAGTGGGCACAAATTTCCAGAAAAGAGCATTTAATGCTCCAGCAGCAAAGGGAGATAAGTATTGTGTTTGTTTTATGTACTTAATCTAAATTTCTCAAGCAATAAAATCCTCCTTTGAAGACTGGTTTTCCCCAAGAGGCTGTGCGGTTTTTCCAGGGTCAGATTGACCAAAAGCTAGTGTCTCAAATGTGTTGAATGCTTGCATAATTTTTGCATTAATTATCAGCTGATAGGAAAGTGAAAAATTAGTAAAAGCACTATTTAATGTTTGCAATAAATGCATTCTAAATTTATATCAGCATGACAAAACATGTGGGTTGGGCCTAAACAAACACGTGCAAACTTGTAAACTGCGTTAAGGGTGCAGATCATGAAATTTCTACACAAAATGTTGAATGGCAAGAGGTATGTTCTTGATGCAAATGGCATTGGCACTTGGCATATCATCGTCAAGAAGTGAATATCAGGGGCTACTAGTTGGCAGGCTATTCAATCACTCCACCAGTGTTAATTAAACCTAGATTCCAAATGGATGTATCCACGTCTAAAATATACATGCCCCACAATCCATGGATGCATAATAATAAACTTCTAGAATATACCTCTGCACAAGTGTCTGTACATCTGAATGCTCATGCTCAATTGTCACATGGGGCTCCTCCATCAAATCATAAGTACCCCTAAAACCCCCCTGCGTGATGATTGCCATAGTTAACTAATTGTCTGTTGTGGAGAATAGAGGATGTACCCAACTCAGCTCCAAGATTCCTAGGTAATCTCTAGCTCATGGGTAAGCCTGTCGACTTCCTCCTCTTTCCCTCCTAATGTATCATGGTACATCTCGCCAAGCATGAGCAAATAATCTTTGTCTGAAAGGTGTAGATAGTTGTACTTCATTACTACCAATGCTTCTCTAAGCGCCTAAAAATCTGCAAGGGAAAGCTCTCCTCCCAAACTATCATATGTCGTTGCCTTTCTCCAACAACAATCTGCCACCAATGCCTGTGTATCATCAAAATGCCTCATGGCTGCAACAATCATGTCTTCACCTACCTTCAATTGCCCTGCCAAATGATTGGACTTATGGGGACTTTGATCTCGCAAAATCAGCTTCCTCTTTGTCATCCTTCATGAATAATTCCCGAGAAATTAGATCAGCATCCAAATCTTTATCATGATTAGGTGCTAACACACCCAAATCACCATAATCATCATTACTAATTGATTGGGAAACTTTATAAGTTTATCATATGTATTCTCAACATTTCTATCATATTCACTAGTGTTATCAGCCTCATATGACAGATCTAATGGAGTATTAAAGGTTGTTGTTTTGTCAACCTCATTGCACACATCTTCAACATGAACAGGAGAATACACTTCTGAGAAGTTATCCACTTATTCAGATTTGAATCCCTCTTATTTCTTCCCAACTGATAAGAGCGGCTTCAACAACTCAAGATGCTCTAACAATGTTGTTAAATTATTTTGATATCCTTGCATGACTTGCAAAATTTGAACCATCAGTTCCAAATTTGTCTTCATCTTTCTTGAGCCACTGATTACCCTTCAGGCTGGCAAGATGCACAACACTGATAACACTGTATTATTCCCCTTACTGGCCCCCACTAAATTCGGTGGTTGACTAACTAGTATGCCAAAAATTTTGGTTGGGCCTTTTGTCAAACACTTTGCTTAATGAAGTTTGTTTGTGTTTTTGCAAAATATTTGCGTGTTGATTTATTTGTTTACGATGGTTTACTAATGTTCGGATGAGTATTTGCATATGCTCAAGGTCATTATAGATATCATGCAAATGAAGCAAAGGAAATGCACAAGACCAAAGTAAAATGTGGGAAAATATTGGCAAGAGTACTTTATTCGACAGTAAATTAAATCTGACCTTTACATAGTCTTATGAACCACATTGTTGGTTGGAAATAATGTCAATGCCCTCCAAACACGCCCAGATTTATAATCGCAACTAAGCATGGCTGAGAGGGCCCCTTCAATTGATGATTTGGACCATTTAACAGTTGTAGTAAATGACCATATGTGGCCAACTATCTAAAATGTGCCCAATCTAACAGTCAAAATCAGCCACGTACAAGCCAAATTTGTGCACAGGTTTGAGTAGATTGGTTGGACAATTCCTGAACTTGTTTAATATTGAACCTGAAGCTGCCAGCAAGTTTGGATGCCTTCCACTTCCTCGGGAATTACGTCCTTTATGTAATCTAGTGTGATGTTACAGTGTGTGAGGAAATTGGCGTTGGAGAGTTGTTGCATACCCATTTTTCTCCCACAGAATGGTGGAATTAGCTTGTGACTGGGTGCCTAGTATTGTTGTTGTATGAGTGTATTGAATGGGACGGCTTCCTCAGTGGTTCTTATTGTTGTAATGCCCCTTATAACAGTTGTTACATTCCCTCTGTCCAACACAACACTCACCCAGCATTTCCCTCTTAAGCCCCTGTGCATTAAACCACCTTGCTACCAGACTACGCAGGATCGTTGACAATTGTTCAGGGCTACAGCCATCATCAAATCCTCTTAGCAGCCTCTGTCCCTCATTGATCTCGTCCTCTATGCATACAGACACACACAAAACAATGGTTTGGATTCTCCTTGAGTGCACCTGCCCCGCACGAATGTAGATTGAGCCACCTCTCACGCATTTGACCATGAATAGTCCAAACAACCCGACAGATAGGACGATCCTCTTCACAATGCTCTATTGCACGCCTACAACAGTCAACTCCTATTCCTCATAACACAGCCTATACGATTAATCGTGACACCCTCCACCACTACTTTCTCAGCTATAACCACCTCTTGTGGTACTCACGCAGCCATATAACTACTGTCAAGTCCTTCCTATATGTGGGTGATCCCCCAACCAACAATCAGGTTACCTCTCAGCTATACAATGATCCTTAGGGGGCAGGATCAATCTCCCACAAAAACAAATCTGTCATGCAACAGGCACGACTCACTATACTCTACTAGAATGCAGACAGGGAGTTGTGAATACACTCAGCAGATGGAGTCTCGCCCACATCTCGAAATATGAGCCCATGAATTAGAGAGATATGTCCCCTAGCTAAATCAACTACCAAATTCATAGCCCTTCTTCTCTAGATTGGCAACTCGGATCTGCATGTAGAATTGATTCTGCTCTTGACCCTAGGATTGCAAAATAAACTCACCAATGAACTCAATTGAAAGATTTTGGATGATCTTTCCTTCAACACCAGCTAGGGTGGATGGTTTCAACACCAAAACTAGCTCTCAAGGGTTTTAATCCAAAACCCTCAAACCCGATGCTCCAAGAGCTCTCCAAACCAAGAGGCCAAATATAAAATAATCAATCAACATCTATGAGAATGAGCTCTCAATCCCCTTTTATAGGCCCTCTTTTATAATGTGAAAATAAGAATATATTCAGATTGATTAGTAACATTACTTTCATACCTAGAGTTCCTTGACCTCTTTGGTGGATGATAGATATCTTCACAATCATCAGGAGAGTCTCTTCTTCTTCTTTCATTTCTCCTTCCATCTCTTCTATCATCTCTTCTTTCATACGACCTGTTGTTGTTGAAGCCATTGTTATTGTTGTAGGACCATGAAGAGTTTCTTCTTGGAGCATCTCTCTTTTCGGGACAATCTCAAGCATAGTGACCCTTTCGATGACAATTGTAGCATTCAACATCTCTATCTCGCCTTCTTGAATCCTTGGAATCTCGATTGGATTGAGGAGGTCTTCTTAATTTAGATGGATTTCCCTTTCCTTTCTTCGCATTCTTCTTCCCTTGAGCAATGAAGGCAGTGGGCTCTCCTTCATTTGGCCTTTGAATTATTCCCCTAGATATCATCAATCTTTCCTCTTGATTGCATAGAGCAAGTAGCTCACCAAAAGAAGGGATTATTTCCCTATTGTTGATAGAAGTAATGAACATCTCCCATGAAGAAGGAAGGCCACTAAGGGCAGTCATCACCAATTCCCTGTCAGGTATAATTTCTTGAGCAATCCGGAGTTGGTCCCTGATCTCAATGATTCTTATGAAGAATGATTGGATAGTTTCTCCCTTATGTAACTTGGACTCCTTGAGTTGATTTTTCAATTCCATTATGCGGCTCAAATTGTTTACCCCATACATGCCAACAATCTTATCATACATTTCTTTGGAAGTCTTCAAGGATTAAATATAAGCAAGTAGATGATCTCTTAAGGAATCAATAATGATCTTCTTAGCTTTAATCTTACATTTCTTATACTTGGATTTGGCAGCTTGAGGAGCATTTTCTGGTGGTGGTGAAATCTTTCCTTCCACATACTCCAAGTCATCATACTCATCTAAGGTGACATTGATAGTGGTCTTCCATGCTGCAAACCCAAATGAGTTAGTTAGCTTTTCATTATCTTTGAAATAAGAGGTAGACGTTTTTGCCAAAAGATTTTCCCTTTCAATCAACTACTTAGAAGATGGATGCTATTGCTCTATGTCTCTTGGGCTTGTCTTCACCTCAGCTCTGATACCATGTTAATTTTTCATCAATTGTTCTATGCTGCAACTATTACTTCAACAATATCCAATAGCATCCAATTCAACAATTTCACTTCTTCAATTAACCAATGATAGTAGAGCAATAGTAGATAAAACATTTATTCAAATGCACAATGAAAGACAGCCAAGAGACAAGAGACACAATATTTGGTCAATGACCAGGGAAAAACCCCACTAAGGGGAAACCCTTTGCAATTCTTCTTCTATTAGATTGTCTTCAAATGTTCAGCAGAGAGAGTACATCATCCAAGAGTCAAAGTCAAGCTTTGACTAGCCAATAACCAATATCCAATATCCAAGAACGATAATATGTCAAGCAACTATCCAAATCAGAGACAAAAAAGAGAGATTGAGTCAACAATAGTCAAATTTGATCCTTCTTCAAATCTGTCCCAGTCAACAGCAACAAAGTCAGCCCTAACCAGTCAACAGTCAAAGGTCAAAATAGTCCTCTAGCAACTCACTTAAAGTCAGTCAAACTCGGCCTCAAATGCTAGTCAAAGTCAGCCCAAAACAGTCTCAAAACAGCCAGTCAAACTCAGTCAAATCTTGCACTTGCTTCTACGGTCAACGCCAATCAACCTGCCCAAATTTCCTTGATCTATGTGCCCTCCAATGCGGCCTAGAGAAATAGAGATATTCCACCCAAAAATGCAGTCAAAGATGATCAAACAATCCTTGGTCAACGTTGGTCAATGCTCAGAAACAGTCCTACAGTTCACCCAATCAGAAAATGACTTTTGTCCTTCGCACATGCGAGAAATACCCTGCAATTCTGAGTTGTACGAACCAATAGAATGAGGAGAGAGAAGATATGTTGTGAGTTGATGAGGTGCCAAATGAGGAGGACTCAACTTGTATTTATATGTAACTTGAGGAGTGCCATCCTATCCCGAAGATGTGTCATTTGACCCAAGGCCAACCTTGACAATTTTGAACTTGTGGGCTTGACCTCAAAAGTCGACTTTTCCTTATCCAAATTGAGTGCGTCAAAAGTCAATTTTTGGTCCTCTCGAAAAGAGGAATTCAATGCAATGGCTGGAATTTGTCAGAGTTGCCAAATTAACAACTTCACCAGTATGGCAAGATATTCCACAGGTGGATATCAAGTTGCTTTGGGACCCTGGTGACATAGGATTTGTTCATGTGATGGTAGCGCAACAACGAGTAGTGGCTCAGTGGCATATTTGGGACCCTGGCATTAGCTCGGCCAGCCTGTGAATCAACAGCATAGGGTGATATTAATTGAGGACAAGAAATTTTTGGTGGCGAGGACTGTGATGTTACCAATTTTTGTGCATGCAAAAATCACTTAGGAGTTTTGCAAAATTTTGGAAATATTAAAAAGGGGAAATATTATTTTGAGAGAGAAGGGAGAAATTATGATTTTAATGGGAAGATCGCAAAATAATATTTCATTGGAGGAGGAAGGCAAAATATTATTTTAATGGAAAATGGCAGCAAACTAACATTTAATTGGAGAATGAAAGGAAATTATTATTTTATTGGAGAATGGCGGCAAAATAATCTTTTATTGAGAAAGGAGTACCATCATTTAAAGAGGGCCGAATATACCAATTTCAAGGGTCAAGTTGCTGTGGTTAGGATGGACGAGTTTCCCATTAAAAGAGGGTCAAGTTGCTGTGGTTAGGATGGACGAGTATCCCATTAAAAGAGGATCAAGTTGCTGTGGTTAGGATGGATGAGTTTCCCATTAAAAGAGGGTCAATTTGCATCAGTTCTGAGGGAAGAATCTTGCTGAGTGTTTGGGGTTGAGTTTTCTTACCATACAGGCCGGAATTCTTGCAAGAATCCACCTTCTAGGAGAGCTGGGTTATATCAGGTCGAGTTCTGGGCATAAGAGACAGTATACATCCCTGTACATGTCGAGTTTCACCTCCTCAAATCAGTCTGAGACTTCCGGCACAAGCTGTGTACTCATTTATTGTTAACTGAAGTTCCTGAGCCCTATCCTGAATGTGAAATCATAGCTGAAAAGTATCAGGTAATTCTGCCATGTGCTGATTGAGTTATGGTGATTGGGTGAAGGTCAAATCTATCGATATTAGAGGCTGAGATCCCTGGCTGTCTGGGGAGTTGAATGCTCAAAATTATTCCAGGTTACTTCTTGTTATTATTGAGCATTGTAAACTCTATCATTCCATTAGTATAAGGGCTGAATGTTGTATTTATAGATTATTGCTGAAGTGAATTATATTTGAATAGCATTTGTATTTCTGAATTTATTATTATAAAATATAGACAGTTGGTTGAAGCATTTCTGTGGTATAATCTTGGTGCTGTGTTGATCCCTTGAACTCAGCTCTAAACATGCACCTACAGCCCATAGTATACAAAGTGTTTGACAAAGTGACACAGTGGAACGCTAAAACAAGATGCATAAAATTAAAGGGAATTTTGGGGTACATCAGTGGGGTAACTTACAGTGAATGATATAGAGCTGTTCTGAAGTGTTGTATGATGTATATTTGGGACTGTGTGCTTGTCTAAATAAAATACAGCAAACTACACCTACAGCATTACCTTCATCAAATTGTTTGACAAAGACTTCACTAGAAATTATACAAACTTTGAAGAAAATACAGTGGCCATTTTGGGAGATTTACAAGTGAGGATATTACAGCTTCCTGGCATTAACAACAGCCTAGATAGAAAAGGATACTAGGTTTGTCTTGCTGAAAGTTAAAAGTGCCTATATTCTTGGTACTGATATGTACATCAGACCACACATATACAGCACCAAAATACCTACATTGTGCTTGTTGCATAATCAAAGTTAGGCATTCCCTTGAATATGTAGGGGACATTCCCCAATATTCCATTTGCACCTACAGCAGCCTGGGTTATCTTCTCCATGTGCACATATCTCAAGATTGAGAGACCCAATATGGTAATTGCATCCTTAACAATGTTAGACAAGAAAGAAAACATATGACAACAATCCCCTGGACTGCCAAAAGAGTCTAGAAAACCAGGATTCGGCTCTGAGATTTCATGTATTCCACCATCTAGAAAAGTTTAAAGGAGTCTTGTAACAACTGATTTTGCCAAGCTATGGAATGCATATTTATATAATATACTTCTCAAACCCTAAACAAATAAGCAGAGTGCATCACCATCCATAAAGAATTGGCCTTTGCCACAACAGAATTGTAGAAAACAAGTGTTAAATATCATCCACTAAGAGACAGGTGTGAGCATACACATATGGAACAGTGCGTACCTCAAATAAATCATCAAGAAGTTTATTTCTATACTCCGTATCCAAGAATGGGCTAAGAGGGTGTTTTTCATTTTCAGTTGCTTCAGGGAAGTTGCTCAAATGGTGTGCCAATGACTCCCGTTCCATAGTTTCTTCAGTCGCAGCTACTGAAGCATCTTCAATGCTAATTTCCCAGCATATTTCTGGTTGAATAGGTTCAGATACTCCAGTATCTTCTACATTATGGTCAATTATGTCATTCTTAGTATCTATTGGCTGAAATCCACCTTTTACAGTGTCATCCTGCAATACAAACTCCAGTTTTTCACTGGTTGGCTTCAAAGTCTGTTCCACTTTGTCATTTCTACAAGTCTCAGATTGCTCAATGGTACCAATTTCCCAGTCAATCTCAGCAGTCTCATCAGCTGTTGTGTTAATGTTCCAATCAATATCATTTGAGGAAACTTCGACCCCAGATGTTTTTTCCTGTTCTTTAGTCAAGAGAACTGCAGTAGCTGCAACATCGGAACTTGAAAAAACATCAAGAACAGGAGGGTTGTCACGAAAATCTCTTAAACTTGGAAGCACATTTCTGGAAACATTCTGAAAGTGACATGCAAAATATTAATATTTAAATCTATGTACCACATGATCCTACTAAACTACCCATCTACAAAGAAACATAACTCAAATGTACTTCAAGATGACGACAGTCTTCCCAACTACTGAAATACAATATTTAATCAATGGAGTGCAATTTAATGTTGTAATTATTCATCTTACCCCTTTTTCTGTATGTGCATGATCAACAAATATTTGGTAGAATCCCAGCGCTTTTTGAACAGAATCACCACATAAAATCTCCACAATCTCAGCAAATGTTGATGGGAGTGTTTTAGCCATTTCCAGAAGTTCTAACCTGACATTCTCGCCCTATAGACCAAGTGAATTTGACTGTTACTCACTAATACATCAAAAGGCAGCAGGCGTTTTAGAGAGTATATTGAAAACACAATCCAACAACACACAACCTAACTGCATAGCTATAAATTTAATGTCATGTAGAGGTAAATGATTAAAACTCAATTTTTAATCCTGGATGTTACAACCAATGTATATCGAAGCAATAAACAATTACAGCTCCACCCAAAATCTTTGATATCTTAACCCGGTGACATTCAGGGTTTAAATGCATACAGCTGAATGCAAAATCACTTGAAAATAAAATGATTGTCAGTTCAAGCATGAAACAGCAACATCTGACATGCAAAATAGTTATGTGAAAGATGGAACATCAAAAGACAAAACCTGCAACCCCAGCTCCTGGCAAGCCTCCTGGTATTTCATTGCTGAAGCATTTGCACTCCTTTTAAGCTCAGCTTCTTTCCGGTCTAGGTCTGCCATCTGTTGCTGAATTTTCTGAACCTGCTTTTTTTCATAAGGACTTTATTTTTTTCATCCAAAAGATGGTCTCAGTAATCTTGACTTGAATTAATACATAACTGTATAAAAAAGGAAACGAAAGAACAGATTTTTAAAATCTTAAGACTAAAGATAATATAGCAGTTGATGACACATAAGCCATACATTTCATAATTGACATTTTGAACTATGATTTGTGCAGCTTCGCCAAGGTACAGATAATCTTTTTCAAAAGCTCGGACAATAGCTTGCCATTCTCCCTGACAAAATATGAGTATTTGAAAAACCATTGCCAATAGTAAATCAATAAAATAGATGAATGAAAATAATTGTGGTACAGATAATCTTTTTCAAAAGCTCAGACAATAGCTTCCCATTCTCCCTGACAAAATATGAGTATTTGAAAAAACGTAGCCAATAGTAAATCAATAAAATAGATGAATGAAAACAATTGTGTTTGCAAATACTTACTGCAGCTCCTGAAAGCTGACCAAATATGTTACGAACTTCAGGGGTCGATTCTGATAAGATAACACATGTACGCTTTGCCTCCAGGTATCCTGTGTCTGACGAATATAAAATTTTCTTTCAGAAAGGAGAGAATAGATAAAACTATTTACAATGCTTAAAAAAATAGGTGGATGTACATGTGCAAACACACAAACATAGGTTGTGATAGCATTTCATAGTCGTGCTTTTAGTTATTATAATCCAATGGTGATGTATACATTGCAGTACAGCTTGCTTCAGCAGGGTGTTATGAACATAACTATGTATAAAATAATATAAATAATCTGATGTATAACGATTAACATGTATAGAATAATATAATTTAATTTTTTAGGGTTTCTTCTGTATAGCTGTCCATGGCTAGTTCCATGGGAGGGGGATCGGCCCCCTCTTTCAGTTAGATTATCTCAGGAGTTTGTAGGAATGCTGGATCAGTCGGCAATCCCTCCCAAACTCATCATCATTCGTGTCCTTTTCAATGCTCAGCTGGAGGTAATGGAGATTCTGGTCACTCAGAAAAACCACTGCTTGGAGCATTCTGGCAACATAATATTCAAGGGCATTGCCTACCAAAGGCAGTGCAAGATTGAAAGTATGAGGTCAGATCTAACAAGACTGCAGAATGTTGAGATTTTTAGCTTGGAAGGTACTCCAAACCAGTGTTGATAATATCGGTATCGACAAAATATCGGCAAGGGTCGAGAAAACATCTTATCGGCAATATCAGCGAAAATATCGGCAAATTTCGGCAAGCATAAAAAATCAATTTTTTCAAATTTTTAAACATAGCCGATATTTTCAAAATATGGCGATATTTTCAAAATATGGTGATATTTTTCAAAATATCGCGATATTTTGCTGATATTTTCTCAGCAGCATATCGTTTTGCTGAAAATATCGCGATATTTTCGAATATCGCCAATATTATCAACACTACTCCAAACCCTATGCTTGAGGGTTGTGGAGGAGTTGGCACACAAGTGTGGCTTGTGGGCATGAAACCCAAGCTTGGGGTTTTGTACCCATCGATGTTGGGGCCAAAACCATGAGGAGATTTCTACATGTGATGGATGGAAATGATAGAGGACACAGAGATGAATCAGACATAACAAAAATCATCAAGATCCAAGTTGTAGAAATGAAGATATCAATTTTTTAAGCCAATATGTGGGTTTGGTCAAGGTCAAATAGACGTTTAGGGACCTTGTGACAAGTTGTCAAGCCCACACATGTGATTTGATGGAGCCCTTGTATTGTGTATAAATATAAGGTGGAGGAGAGTCATTTAGCACATCCAAAAAGCATCTTTCATAGTCTACACATCAAGAAAGGTAGCACGAGTGCAGGAACATGCGAGTGTAGGAACGCGAGTGCAGGATCGCGAGTGCATGAACACACGAGTGCAAGAACAAGCGAGTGCAGCAATGTGCGAGTGCAGGAACGCACGAGTGCAAGAACACGCGAGTGCAGGGATGTGCGGGTGCAGGAACGCGAGTGCAGGAAGCGCGAGTGAGGGCTGAGCATGTAGCAGATAGCATCAAGGTGACGCAGAAGCTGAGCAAGGCTTGATCTGTATTGTATTGATGTGTTAATGTTGAATTGATGCTAGTGGATGGTGTCCTAGGACAGGACAGTTTGGAAGTTTGTTAGCAGCCATGTGGAGGGGTTTCCTACGTGTTGGATTCCCTAATTAGGAGCAGATGCTACAGCAGACTTCATCACTCGTGGACTGTTGGAGGGCAGCGTGAGAGTGGACCAAGTGTAGATAGTGATTGGGTTGAAAATTGTAAAACTTTGTCTATATTTTGTGCACTAGTAGATTTATTGTTGTTTATATTCCACTGTGCATAGTAATGTTGTGATTCTTGGTTTGGTAGCGTTAGAGATTTTAAGATTCTATCTTAGACCCAAGATCGTGGAAAAACAACATGGTTTCAGAGCAAATCTGAGCTACTCTGAGGGACAGTGAATCAGAGTGTGCACAGCGAAGCAACTCAGACGGAGTTGTGGGTGTCTAGATCATGGAGCAGAGGGTTCAACTGAAGACATGGAGATGTGGTCTTGACTGTCTTGGTAGCGAGATTCGCCGGGAGTTTTGGTGGATTAGTGTTGAGCCTGGTGAGCAATAGTTTGTTGTAGGGAAGATTGTTGATCATGGACTTCCGTTTATTTGTCATGGATGGTTGGGACAACTTGAGGGTTTCTTTGGCTTGAACGAGATCAAGTTGATCGAGATGGCTTCATGTGATGGACTTCAGATTGGCAAGCTAGAGTCTTCATCAGATAGTGATGTTGCATATCCGAGATTGGAGGGATTTGCACGAGTTGTATTTGCTCCAGGAAGATGAATGCTTGCAGGACTGAGCCAGTGGAGATCGTGTAGGCTAAGAGGGAATCTAGCCTCAGAGGGAGCAGCCCTATGGAGGCTTGGGATCTTCAAGTTCAGATGTGATGAGGTAGAGGCACTACCGAGTTTGCAAGGTTCATTCTACAGAGTATGTTGTAGTAATGGACTAGTGTCGCCGGTAGTATGTTGTACTAGTTGTAGTAATGGGCTAGTGTCACCGGTATTGATAAAGACTTCCTAGTTTTGGAAGTACCTCCCTCGGTAAAAGGGAGTGTTGAGATTTGTAGCTTGGGAGGTACTCCAAACCTTATGCTTGAGGGTTGTGGAGCAGTTGGCACACAAAGTGTGGCTTGTGGGCTTGAAACCCAAGCTTGGGGTTTTGTACCCATCGATGTTGGGGCCAAACCATGAGAATGTTTCTACATGTGATGGATGGAGATGATAGAGGACGCCGAGACGAACTGGATGTAACAAAAATCGTCGAAATCCAAGTTGTAGAAATTAAGATATTAATTTTTGAAGTCAATATGTAGGTTTGGTCAAGGTTGGCTAGGTGTTTAGAGACCTTGTGACAAGTTGTCCAGCCCACACATGTGATTTGATGGAGACCTTGTATTGTGTATAAATATAAGGTGGAGGAGAGTCATTTAACACATCCAAGAAGCATCTTTCATAGTCTACACATCAAGAAAGGCAGTGCGAGTGCAAGAACGCGAATGCAAGAACGCGAATGCAAGAACGCGAGTGCAGGAACGCGCAAGTGCAGGAGCGCACGAGTGCAGCAACACGAGTGCAGGGAGCGCAAGTGAGGGTTGAACATGTAGCAGACTCCACCAGGGTGACGCAAAAGCTGAGCAAGGCTCAGTATGTATTGTATTGATGTGTGAAGGTTGAATTGATGCTAGTGGATGGTGTCCTAGGAGAAAACAGTTTGGAACTATGTTAGCAGCCATGTGGAGGGGTTTCCTAGGAGCAAATGCTACAGCAGACTTGGTCACTCGTGGACTGTTGGAGGGTAGCGTGAGAGTGGACCAAGTGTGGATAGTGATTGGGTTGAAAATTGTAAAAAGTTGTATATATTTTGTGCACTAGTAGATTTATTGTTGTTTATATTTCGTTGTGCAAAGTAGTATCATTGTGATTCTTGGTTTGGTTGCTTCATAGATTCTAAGATTTTATCCTAGACCCAAGATCGTGGAAAAACAACACAAAATACATCCAAGATATGCAAGAACATGCTTTGATCTACAAGTTCATCAAATTATGGCCCTCTGAAAAGTCCCTGGTCTATTGGAACCAAAATAAATGGAACCTCAAGTGACAAATAGATCTGGAGCTACGAGCAAAAGGATTTTTCACAGGTAATTTTTTCAAGCTTGGAAAATAGATTGAGGGTCTTTGAAGGAGGGTCTTACTTTTTTAATAATGTTGGGTTCTTCATGTGATTTTGAAAAGAGCAATACAATCTTGAGAAGGAAGACTTCCTTGCTTCCCCGATATGGGTTCAGCTCTTTTTCGCTTCCAAAGGATTACTGGGAGGAAGAAATCCTTGAAGGCATTCACAATGCCATTGGTATGTTTGTCAAGATTTTGAGGCAACTAAGAGAGGGAGATACACATCCTATGCAAGAAACTGAGTCTATATGAATATTTCGCAGCCCCTTCAAGCTTCAATAGATGTTTATTATTAAGATAATCTTTGGAAACAGACACTGGATTATGAAATGTCCCATTTAAATGCAGGCATTGTCATGAATATGGGCATCCTTTTAGAAATTGTTTTGCAAAACCCCCCAAAGGACAAGGAATTTGAGACCTTAGGGAGCCACAAATTCCAGTCAAAACACCAAATTTGGAAACAGGTCTATGTCTCTCTCCTCTCCGAATGAGACCCCAGAGCGAGAAGTTAATCAATCAGTCCCACAGTCAATTGTTGAAGGTATTCCCAAGTCTTTGTAGCCCCCAACAAAGCCCGAGAAAAATAATCCAAAAAGTAATCTGCAAAATTCTCTACCAAAGGAGCCAACTAGTTCAATAATAGAAGAGGATGAGACTAAAGGCCTCCTAGAAGACATGGATCTGGATGTTCCATGCATGATTGCTCTAGCAAAGGCTTGTGATCTGAAAATGAAATCTTAGACTAATATTAAGGTATTACAGACTCATGTGTAGGATTTTCCTATATTACTTAGTGCAACGGATCAAAAAGATTGCGAATAATATAGACAATGAAGCAGTTAAAAATACATAACAGACACACACACATAACACAGCAAGATAATCAAGGAGTTCACCCAAAACTCTTGGGCTATGTCTCCTAGTCCAGCCTTTAGTGGTGACCTCTCTATTATGTATTCAAGAGCAAAGTTTTACAAAAATGAGCTCAATTTGAGTCTCAACACAACAGATGTAAAACAACAAGGGTTTACTTGAATCCCTCAAGTCTCTCTGAGTACACAGACTCTCCCTCTCCTTCTCTGTCTCTATTTCTCTTTGTCTCAGCACTGGTTGCCTCTGTCTCTGTCATTCTATGGCTTTTAAGCCAATCGGCATTGGTTTGTTCGTTTTCCCCTTCGGACTCTCTGACTTCCGGCCTCTGTCCGTTCAAACCCCCTCTGAGCGTTAACCAATCATTGTGTAACGTCTTAGGGATGGTGACCACCTATTTTGTAACAGAAGGGACCATCAGTGCATAAGAAATCCCAAAACAGTTGTTCTCTGTTTACACAGAGAAATACACAAAAACACGGGAAAATCCACCCAAACGCGATCTATCGAATCTGAAATATTATCAATTCCACCCCATAATCCCTTCGGATCCGTCTTTGGGCGCTATCGCAAGTCTACCGTTGATCTATGTGATCGTTGATCCAACAATTGCTATTGATTTCGGGTGGCTTATGCGCCCGGAGATTACCCGCCCGAAAAGGGTGGTTTTCTCTCTCCAGCGCCTGGCCACGTGGCGGCCAGTGTATGGGCTCGGGCAGAGCCCGACCAATACCACTTACCGCCCGAAATCCCGCTCGTTTCGGAACTCAAAACACATCTCGCTGCATATAAAAACCCGTTCGGGTCTGTTTTATCGCCCAATTCACATTTCCTTTGTTTTTCGTTTATTTAACGAAAACGCGAATTTACATAGAAAAACCGCTTTTTACATAACTCAAAATATATTAAATTTCATCCATAACCCCGTCGGGTCCGACTATCGCAAGTCGCAGTTGTATCGGTCCCGCTCTTTTGTATCGCTCCGACGCGATATTGTGATATCGCAATCGCATAGTCCCCGGGCCTTTGGTAAGCGCTCCCTTGTATTTTGCCGACGCGATTTTGCGAGTTAACATGGGCCACGATCTGCGCGCTTGATCGACGGTCCTCGTTGACCCGCACTAATCGTTGTCGCAACTTTCACATGATAACCTCCAATAGCCTCCGCTTGCCATCTCCAATTGCGATATGCCGATCGGATCTAGACCGTTGATTGGCCAGATCCTACAGCTCTTGTGCATCGTTCTTTTGACCTTCGATAGCTCTGTTTTCATTGTTTCTTCATGTTTTTCACTCCCGATAGTGTAATCTGCCATTTTTAAAAGTTCATCCTTTGCGATAGTTTTTTTTTATCTTTGAAGACTTAGAGGGTTTTTAGGATTCATTTTGGATCACGCCTTCCCACTGGAAAAGCTTTTGGACCACCTCTACGCGCTTGATCGACGGTCCTCGTTGACCCGCGCTAATCGTTGTCGCAACTTTCACATGATAGCCTCCAATAGCCTCCGCTTGCCATCTCCAATTGCGATATGCCGATCGGATCTAGACCATTGATCGGCCAGATCCTACGGCTCCTGTGCATCGTTCTTTTGACCTCTGATAGCTCTGTTTTCATTGTTTCTTCATGTTTTTCACTCCCGATAGTGTAATCTGCCATTTTTAAAAGTTCATCCTTTGCGATAGTTTTTTTTAATCTTTGAAGACTTAGGGTTTTTAGGATTCATTTTGGATCACGCCTTCCCACTGAAAAAGCTTTTGGACCACCAAAAGTTAGTTTTTAAGCATCAATCAAGTGAGGATACAGCTTCCTCACTTGTTCAATCTCTATCCATCTTGCACTACTTGGTTTCGAACCTTTGAGTCCGATTCTCAGGTACTCAACATCCCCTCTGCGCATAGTTCTCACCTTCCTGTCCAGAACTGTGTCTTCCTGCAACTAATTGAGATATTCAGGCAACAGATCATCAATAGAAGGCAACTGACTTTGCTCTTCAGGATCTTCAATCAATGAAGGTTCATATAGTCTCTTCTCTGTATTAATGACTGAATAGATATGCATATAAGCTGGCAAATCAAGGCGAAAAGCATTTTCACCAATTTTCTCAAGTATCTTGAAGGGCCCATACTTTATTGACTTCAACTTCTTACTTTCACCTTGCATTCTGTCTTTGTTGATGTATAGCCAGACTTGATCACCAACTTGGAAGCTATGCTCAATTCGATGCTTGTCATCCCTTGCCTTGTACTTGGCCTGACTTCTTTCCAGCTGTTCTTGTACTGCCTGGTGAATTTCTTGGATCTGTTCAATGAACTTGGTTTTTTTGTCCACATCACTGTGTCCATCAACTACTATGTCTTTACTAAAGACAAAATCGAAGGGAGACTTTGGTGTAAAACCAAAACAAGTCTCAAAAGGAAATCTCTGTGTAGAAGAGTGCCTGGCACGGTTGTAAACATGTTGCACATAACACAAATGTTCATCCCAAAGCTTGGGATGCTTGCTGCAATAGCCCCTGAGCAGCTGGATCACTGTCCTGTTGACTACCTCTGTTTGGCCATCTGTTTGTGGATGAAATGTTGTGCTCTTCTTCAATCTGGTGTCCATCAATTCCCGCAGACTTGACCAAAACTTCCCAACAAATCGGGAATCTCGATCAAATACAATAGAAGTGGGTAACCCAAAATGAACCCATACATGCTAAAAGAACAACTTCATTGTTTGTTCAGCTGTAATTTGCTTGTTACAAGGTATTAAAATACACATTTTGTTGAACCTATCCACAATGACATATAAATAATCATGCCCTTTTCTAGATTTTGGCAATCCCCCAACAAAGTCCATGGAAACACTTTCCCAAGGATGAGAAGGAACTGGAAGTGGAGTGTACAAGCATAATTTTCTATTATTGGGCTTGCTTGTAGCACACATGGTACACCTTTTAATATATCTAGAAATGGTTTCATGCATTCCTGGCCAATAACAGAACCTTTGCAACTGTGCAACTGTTTTACTTACACCAAAATGACCTGATATTAGAGAAGTATGTGCTTCTCAGGTTATGTTAACTCTTTTAGTTTGTGGAATGCATAACTTTCTCAAATGATATAAGAGTTGGTCCTTCACATGATAATCCAATTCTTCTACTTGTTTGCCCTGACTTCAAGTTGCATATACATCTTTAAAATCTACATCTTGAGCATATTGTTCAATGTAGCTTTCATACAATACTGAGTTATGCTCAGGTATAGTAGATGCATTTATGATTGGTCTTGATAGCATATCTGCAACCTTATTGTGTATGCCTTTCTTATATCTGATGACAAGATGGAACTGTTGTAGAAAACCCATCCACCTATAGTGTCTTGATTGCTGCAATTTAGTTTGTGAGTGTAAATATTGAAGTGGTTGATGATCTGTATGTATAATTGTTTCTTTGCCCATTAGGTAATGTTTCCACTTTTTCACACTCTGCACTAATGCATACAATTCTTTATCATACGTGGGATAATTAACTACTGCAGAAGTAAATGTCTCAGAATGATAACATATGGATTTACCGTGTTTCATCAACACTGCTCCCATGGCATAGTCACTGACATCTGTTTCAATCTCAAATGGTCGTTGAAGATCTGGCAGTGCTAGTACTGGTGTTGCACTAATTTTTTCTTTCAAGGCGTCGAAGGCTTTCTGCTGTTTGCCTCCCCACTGAAACACCTTGTTCAATCCTGTTAAAGCATGTAAGGGAGCTGCAATCAAGGAAAAGTTAGCAATAAACTTTCTCTAAAATTGTGTTGCTCCTAGGAAACTCCTAACTTCTGTATTAGGCCAGTTCACAATGAATTCAACCTTAGAGGGATCTATCTTCAATTCACAACCCCCTACAATATTGTTAAAATTGGCAACTAGGGCAAAACTTCATGTGGGTCATCTTATTCATGGCTAATAATATTTTTATTAGATTCCTCTCGTCGAGAGATGTAGGATTGATATAAAGATCATCCGATTCCGATAAGTATTCATGGAGATATGAATTTATTTTGATTATGGAATTATTATCAAGCCGACCTACAACTCATGTAGGCTCAGAAGCCCAACAGTCGCATCTATTCACCCACCAACGTTGTGTATAAACATAAGAGGACTCTTCCTCATTTGGATCACTCATCTCATCACATCTCTCTCTCTACTGCGCAGATATGAGTCTCTTCTCTACTGCGCTGAAATGGGTCTCTCTCTCTCACACATGTGAAACCGGAAATTGCTGAATTTGAAGCTGCAACTGTAGAAGTAAAGATTGACTTGCGAGGCCTAGAAGATATCCTCTTTGGAACTGCGTTGTAGGTTCATCTAAACCTTCTCTGAAAGCTGCAACTTTTGGTGGTGGAATGAAGTCAATCCGATGAACGATTTGCAAGATATCGACTACCCTAGTTTGAAGCCGGAAACTGCTGAAACTGAAGCAGCGACTGCAGAAGTAAAGATTGACTTGCGAGGCCTAGAAGATCTCCTCATCTGAACTGCGTTGTAGGCTCATCTGAACCTCCTTTGAAAGCCACAACTTTTGGTGGTGGAATGAAGTCAATCCGATGAACGGTTTGTGAGATATCGTCTGCCCTAGTTTGATGATGAAGCTGCTAATGTTGATGCTGCTGATCTAGGGTTTGCTACTGCTGATATGAATCAGATTTATTGTACTATTTCTCTCTGCTGAATTATTGAAGATAAAAGAAGATTTGATCAAAGGGTTTCCCCACACATTGTGGGGTTTATCCCTGGCTAGCTGCCACATCTTGTGTCTCTTGTCTTGGCTTGTTTTCTGTCGATCGTTTAATGTTCTATTTGCACTTTACTTTTTGTACATGTGATTGCTAATCTGTGGAATATAATAAGAAAAAGAAGTAAATTGTTATAAGCATAGAACATACCATAAATTAACATGGTATCAGAGCTGAGGTGAAGACAAAGCCCGAGCAAGAGCAAGAGCAATCATTGAAGAGAAGATTGGCAAGGCTACTCTAAAAGAACTATGGGGTCCTCAACACTCTTCCCTGCCGAAGACAAGCTCCGTGAGAAAGCTGACTATCACGGATGGAAGATGTCTATCGATCTAACCCTAAAGGATCAAGGAGTGTTGGGTCACGTAAGAGGCGATATTGTTGAGCCTCCATCAAATGCACCTCCTGCTGCCAGGAACAAATGGAAGAACGGAGAAATTAAAGTGAAAAAGATCATTCGGGACTCTATCGACAAGCGCTTGGTAGCTTACATCTCTGATCTACACACCTCCAAAGAAATCTACGATAAATTGGTGAGTTTATTTAAAGTTAATGATGCAAATCAAGTTTTGTTTCTTAGAAATAAACTGAGGGAAATCAAGGGTAGAGATGAAAGTATGCAAGCATACTTCTTAAGAATCACCGAGATCAAGAATGATCTCCTACCTATTGGGGAAACTATTACTGACAGAGAAATGGCACTCACAACTCTCGGAGGATTACCATCTGGTTGGTATGTGTTCAGGACTACTCTTCTGAACAATAATGTAATACCTAGTTTCGAGGAATTAATGGCTAGATGCATTCAAGAAGAAACAAGGGTAGAAGAGCAGGAAATGCCCTTGCCTAAAGGTCCTCCTGCTGCTTTTTCTTCTCATGCTAAGAAAAGAAATAATTCTAGGTCTAAATAAAAAAGAAAGGCTGGATTTAAGGGTGGAAGAAAAGGACGATGTTTCATTTGCAATAAAGCAGGCCACTATGCAAGGGAATGCCCTGATAGAAAGGACTCTCACCGTGACGATGATCAAAATCCCTCTCATGGTAATCGAAGGAATGGAAAATTCAATAGCAAAGGCAAGAGGAATGTGGGAAATCAAGGAAGAGGGCAACCATTCAAGAAGGCTAGAAATTCCAGGTATGAATCTAACACTGTTGACAATAAGCAGGCTGAATTTTATCTACCAGCTGCTCTATCTACCTCTGCTCCTTCGAACTCAATGGGAATTTGGCTCATTGATAGTGGTGCCTCAAGACACTTCACTGGTTACAAAGAAGTACTCTATAATCTGGTAGAGGAAGAAACTAACCTGGAAATTGTCCTTGGAGATGATATGAAATACCCAGTGAAAGGTGTAGCCAATGTTTCTCTTAAACTGAATCAAGGTAATACGATTCACTTACAAGATGTATTATATGTACCTGATCTCAAAAAGAACTTGGTATCCATCTCAGCAATGGAAGACAAAGGCTATAAGGTAACCTTCAGCGATGGTAAGGTACGCATATGGAAAAATAATGTTAAAGATACTTTCACTCTTGGGTTTCGAGTTGATTCTTTATATCAAGTCGATGGAAGTCCGCTAGGTGTCATGTCTTGTGACACAACACTTCAGTCCGAACTTTGGCATCGGAGGTTTGCTCACCTTCATTACAAAGCTGTACCCGATGTAAGACAGATGGTAACAGGGATGCCTGAATTCCAAGTAGAGAAAGAAGGTGTATGTCCGGGATGTGCCGAAGGAAAGCTAAAAAGGGGACCATTCCCTTCAAGTCAAAGCAAGACCTCCGATATATTACAACTAGTTCACTCAGACATATCAGGTATGATGCCTGTGAACTCCTTGGGAGGATACTCATATTATCTCACTTTTACAGATGACCATTCTCGAAAGACTTGGATATACTTCTTGAAAAAGAAGGATGTAGTTTTCCCTTGGTTCCGACACTTCAAAGCTTTAATCCAGAATCAAACCGAAAAGAAGATCAAGATCTTAAGAACTGACAATGGGACTGAATATGAATCTAATGAGTTCCATGATTTTTGTAAAGAGGCTGGCATCAAGAGGGAGACTACTACACCATATACTCCTGAACAGAATGGTGTGGCAGAAAAGAAGAACTGCACAATTATGGAAGCGGTCCGGGCCATGCTACATGATCAAAGTCTTCCGAAGTTCCTATGGGCTGAAGCTGCAAACACTGCCGTATATGTACAAAATCGATGCCCTCATCAAGCATTGGGTTCCAAGACTCCTGAAGAAAAATTCACCGGTAAGAAACTTGATGTTTCTCATTTTAAAATTTTTGGAAGCCTTGTATACTTTCATGTGCTGAAAGAGAAAAGAAATAAATTGGGTGCATCTGGAAAGAAGGGAATTTTCGTGGGCTATGGTGAAAATACTAAAGGCTATAGAATATATGTAGCTGGTCAAAGGGAAGTCATAATTAGTCATGATGTCATCTTTGACGAAGATATGGCTCTCAGCAAGGTGAACAGTCTTCCAACTTTGAGGAGCTCTCAAGAAGCCGACTCCAGGGAACTGAAAGAAAAGGATGATGAATCAATGCCTGATGTAGAAGAACCCATGGATCCGATTGATCCTCCTCCATATGAGCCTTCCTCTTCTAGAAAGAGACCTTCATGGCTTAAGGGGTTACTTGATGATGCTGAAGGACATGCTGCACCCCGAGGAACCTTTTGTGAAAGTAAGAAACCTCATAGGTATCAAGGATACCTGACCATCATGAGCACGATCATACAAAATGAGCCTTCGTCATTCTCAGATGCCGTCAAGCATCAAGTATGGAAGGATGCTATGACCGAAGAATATGAGTCTATCATGAAGAATGATGTTTGGGAAGTAGTTCCCAGATCCCAGGACAAGACTGTTGTTACTTCCAAATGGCTTTACAAGATAAAGCATGCAGCAGATGGAAGTACGAAAAAGTATAAGGCTCGTTTTGTTGCTCGAGGTTTCTCCCAAAAGGAAGGTATAGACTATGATGAGATATTTGCACCTGTTGCCCAATATACGACCATCCGCTCGATCATAGCCCTTGCCGCTTCACAAGGATGGAACCTACATCAGATGGATGTCAAGACTGCATTCTTGCACGGCTCAATCAAAGAAGAGGTCTACGTGGAGCAACCCGAAGGATTTGAGATTTATGATCTAAAATCTCATGTATGCAGATTGAAGAATGCTCTCTATGGGCTGAAGCAAGCACCCCGAGCATGGTATGAGAGGATCGATAGCTACTTGATGAAGCTGGGATTCACTAGGAGTGAAGCCGATCCAAACCTTTACTTTAAGGTTGAAGATGACAAGCCTCTCATACTGGTGTTGTATGTGGATGACCTCTTTCTAACAGGTGCAGACCCTCTCATTCACAAATGTAAGAGGGAGTTGGCCTCTGAATTTGAAATGAAGGACCTAGCACTGATGCACTACTTCCTAGGACTCGAAGTGTGGCAAAAGCCAGGAGAAATTTTCCTATCTCAAGGAAAATATGTGGTGAAGATATTGGAAAGATTCGGAATGGTGGACTGCAAGCCTGTAACTACCCCGATGGAACTTGACTTCAAGAAGTTAAGCGGTAGTGCTGTTGGACCTGTTTTACGAAATGCTACCGAGTATCGGCAACTCGTAGGAGCATTGATGTTCTTAGTAAACTCCCATCCAGATATATGCTTTGCAGTCAACACGTTGAGCCAGCATATGGTTGAACCCCACCACATACACTGGATTGGTGCCAAGAATCTGCTGAGATATCTTCGTGGCACTATCACTTATGGGTTAAGATACATTGCCAGAGATGTGAGACTATTTGGATACTCAGATGCTGACTGGGCAGGCAATGTGGAGGACTGTAAGAGCACTTCCGGGTGTTGTTTCTCCTTGGGATCTGCTTCGATATCCTGGATGAGTAGGAAACAAAAGTCGGTGGCTTTGAGCACCGCCTAGGCAGAGTATATTGCTGCTAGCATGGCTTCTTGTGAGGCATTTTGGTTGCGAAAGCTCTTCAGTGAGTTGTTTGGACTCACATTGGATACCACTGTGATTCTTTGTGACAACCAGAGTGGGATTCGTTTGTCAGAGAATCTCGTATTCCATGATCGCTCCAAACATATTGATATTAGATACCATTATATTCGAGATATGGTGCAACGGGGAGCTATAAGGCTCCAACATATCGGTACAGATGAACAGGTCGCCGACATTCTGACAAAACCCCTTGGGAAAGTCAAATTTCTGACTTTCCATGAACAACTTGGAGTTGTTCAAAGACCCTCCAATGAGGGTCATGTATGATGTATTGAGCTCTGGGAGCTCCAGGGGGGTGCGGGGTGCTTCTTGGAGCAGCATATGACCACAAGATGATTCACTATCCCCTGGTGGTATACATGTACACCCCGTGGCGACATTGTAGCAAGATTGATGTGTTCTCCTGTGAGGCTTGGATTGATGTGTTCTCCATGGCAGCCTGGATTGATGTGTTCTCCACGGCGATTGTAGCAGGATTGATGTCTTCTCCTATGAGGACAGGATTGATTAGTTCTCCTGTCGAGGCATCCTACCCATGTAGTCTGGGACTCATGGGAAGTACCTCTCATCTGATCAATGAGCAGGGAAATGAAGTTAGGGACCATAGTAGTACCGATGGACGCATCGTTGTATCTACGTACTCCCTACGCTAGGATGACCTCCAT
>APFE030815081.1:5293-33175 GCA_000404065.3 Pinus taeda | reverse complement strand
TTTATAAAGCGCATTTAGAGAAAGATAGTGTCTAGTTGGTTTGTTTGTCATTAGGTCTTCATTAGATTCTAGGAAGGTTTGTCTTGTCCACAAGATCGACTGATTCCGCGTGACATGTATTCAGTTTCTAAAATTTGCCCCTTTTCTTTAAGTTTGTTCATTTCTGTAGCCTAGATAGACATTTCCTCCATGGCTCTAACTAACTCTGCTTCTTTTTCTCCTGATGCACCTGTTGTTGTAGACTCTGTTGTGACTGGCAATGTTGTGGCAAGTGGAGCTGTAGGTGCTAGTGAAGCTGCTAGTGTGGAAGGGACTGTTGTAGATACTGTACGGATGACATTTGCTGATGCGGTGGCAATGTCACTTTGTTTCAATTGAAAAAGATGTCCAATTCTTTTTTGTCTATCTTAACTGATAATTAAGTTTTAGGACAAAGTCCATCGACTCTTCATGCATGGTTTGGCTCTCTAAGACTTGAAGTGTTTGAAGATGTTATAGCTGGGGTAGTTTTAATTGCTTCTTAAGTGCAGCATTATCATCGTTTTTCTTCTTTATGAGATGCTCTATATCTTTAATATCTTTGCGATCATGTCCCAATTCAATCACTAAGTCTTCTAAAGACGTGATCCTAGTATTCTTGGCCTGTGAGGAGGCCTTCTCCAACTGAAACTGTGCCGAGATATTATTCAATGAGTTTTGTAGCTAATGGGAAGCTATGGCTTTACCTATCAGGGTCGAGTATATCATCTCTCCCATCTATTTATGCAGTTCTATTTGGTCTATGGGATGAATATCCCTTGCCAATAATTCAAATTCATCCCTCTTGAAGTCTAATGATGTCTTGGGTTGTTGTGTTGTAGGTTTGAGAAAGGACATTTGAAGCTTTTCCTCCTTGATGTCAAAAGTTGACATCAGCCTTATTTGATTTGTGGGAGTGAGTTTTAGATAATGAGCATATGTTTGAGCTTTGAGCTTCTCATTCCTCATTTTAATGTCTTTGTACATGTCTTTTATGTCTTGGTCCTTAGCAGCAGGCCTACTGAATGAAGACACTTCCACACTTAGCTACCTTTCCAACATCTGAGTCTGTGATGTGGATGGATCTTGTATGTCTATAGATGGAGTTGTGGGCATACTTCTATCTCCCTCTATGTTGATCACCTATGCTAATCCTTCTGTATCTTACTATTCAGAAACGAGATTAAGCCTTTCCCTTTTGTTGTGAATGGTTTCACACTAAACATTAGATGTATCCATGCCTAATGTAGAAGCCCCTTCTCTATTTCTCTTGGGATTTTTTTCTTCATTTTTGGGAGTTTGCGTAATAAGAGGGGTGCTCATGATGGATTCTTGCTATTCTAGTACCTACAGAAATGATCTCTCATCAAGTTGCCTCTCTAAATCAATCAAGGTATTCTCAATGTATACCTTTGTACTATCTCAATCTATAAGAGTGTTCTCCAACCACTTAGATTGATTTGCACATGCTTCTATTTTAGGTATGGGGTGATGAATGTAAGGCCCCAATTTGACCTTTCGCCTAAGCCTAGTTAGAAATCATTGAGGGTCATATCTCCATATGAAACTCTTTTGTAACTTCATTTCTTGGAATATGTGATCTGCTTCCTCCCCTGCTTCTCTTGAATTACAGATGAAAGGGCCCAATTATTTTTTTACTCTAAACTGGGTTTTCTTCTTGGCTGAAACAAAATTTACTTCATCTGAGCTCATTATTTGCCTATAATACTCCAAAGCAAATAACCTCAAGGGGAGGTATTTGGGTAGTTTATATGGTGCAAGATGGTACCTATATATCCTTATCTCTATGCGGTTTTAGTACACGTACCAATATCCCACTTTGTTTTGTTTGGATAGCTAGAGGACCCTTTTTATCTTTGGACTTATCCTAGGTGGAGGATTTCCTATAAGCATAGTCATGACTGGATGTACAAAAGAATATATAAAATCTAAATAAGTGTATGGTGATCCAAATTTGTGGAATAATGGGGTCCAAAAAATGATAGACCTGGGCTGGCCTTTGGTATCAAGCTTCTGGGAAATGAAAGGAAATTTTTCGGGTTAGTAGTATAGGAACATATGATAGAGAATAGTTGAGTATTGAAACACTCTTTCATTGTTCATTCTAGTAAGCTGCTCATGCATCTTATTAGCTATAAACTCAGCATAATTTTACAACACAGCAGGAGGTTGTCTTAGGATATAAATGGACATGAAGGCAAGTATAAGCTCATCAATGTATTCATTGGTAGTGTAGCCCAAAATACATGACATCATGGTCACAATATGCTTGCCCCTTGTAGAAAAAATAGCTGACATATATGGAGGGGAATCTTTAGGAAGGCTTTTTTCTTCTACAATGAAAGTTTGAAGTAAATGGGCCAATCTAGATGGATTTTACTTGGTGTACTGGTCTATCAGATCCCCAGTTGAGAGTGGGGTTAGATTGGGTCCGGGTTGAAAATGTAACATCTCATTTATGGATTCAGCTGTGATGGTAAACAAAACCTTTTGGTCATGGGACATGATAGTTCTATGGCTAGGGATGTAGCACACATGGCACATGTGGACAATTTCTGGGAAGACATGTACTTGGGAGAACTGATATCTGGGTAAATTGGACTCCTAAAGGCAAATGTCATTTGAATGGTTTAGGTAGTTCTCTCTGCTCAAGCAATGAATTTTGAGCAGGAGCTCTGATGCACAGGTATCTTTTGTTTGAAAATCCTTGTCAGCCAAGGGAAGGTGGGACAAGTCTAAATGTGGGGTTGTCACAGGTCTGGCGTCCATGGAGATAGGGGTGGAAGCCATTATTCAGTTCTTGTGGATTTGAATTAGGTGCTAGAGGTTTTGAATGGAAATTGGGAACTTTCAAAGGGTTTTGGCCACAGGTGTTTTTCAATTTAAGGTAATTTTCAATTAATTTGACATAATGAAAATACTTAACAGGCTTAATGTTTCCAAATGTGAACAGGGAGTGGTATTGATCCAGGTCCGAATGTGATAAAGGACCCTTCGAAGACCTTTTAATTTTGTGATGTGATAAATTACATTTTTAAAACAACATGAATGAATACATTTGCATGCAGAAAAGAAGAGGAACATAACAATCATTAACAACATAGAAACATAAGTCGTTGATAATGGAGTTCGTCCAAGAGGGACTACATCTCCAAGCCCCAACGTCAAGATGGTGTAGGCTGTTGCATTAAGTGTTGTCAATAGTGATGATGTACATGAGAGGTGATGTCGCTATCATACAATGAAAATGCACTCACGCAGGAATGGCTCCAAGAGATGTTCCACTACAGGAACTCTCAGTCAAAAAATCCTATCAGTATGACACAAACTCATGCATGATGAGAATCTTGCCAACATGGCATAAAAGGGATCTCAATGCAAACATAGATGACAACATCATGATTATCCCATCAACATACAAAAAAGGCATCTCAAAACATAACATGAAGAATCATGACAACAAGTACATCACATAGACGATTCCGCATCACATCAAACAGGAATCATAAAGACAAGTAATCTGTGAAGCACAATGCATAAAGAAGAAGTACACGAAAACACTGCATATACCTCACAACTAGGGGTCATTTGAAGAAGCAGATGTCAAACTGCTGAGGTTGTTCATGCCATCAATCTCATAGCATCAATCGTATGGAAATGGTTGCTCGCACATGAATTTTGACACCTACATTCCACTTATAAAAGTGGTTGAAGAATAGAATTAGAGAATGAGAAATCTCAACGCACCATCAGATTTGTGACATCGAATAGTGCAAAATCGCATATCCAATTTTTGTATTTTGAGAAATTGAGAATCTAGGGCTCAAGGAATCTTTTAGATTCCCCCTAGATTCCTCAAAGATTATACTCCATCGATGAACTGGAAATATACAACTCAAAGGGAAAATCTAACCTCGCCATTACGATCCTTGGGAAAACCATGAAAAATGACTGTAAACTTGACTATGTTCCGACAAAATAAATTTTTACCTCCCTCGAGAATCTTTGGCACCAAAGAATATTCTTCCTCCTTTGTCTTGAAATTCGTGCCTGCTCCTGGTTCATTCATGCTCTTGAGCGCACTGGTGAAGTGAAGGTTAATATCAATTCTCTAGTAGATTTACCAACGAATTCATTTTGGCACGTTGGTAAAATAAGCAGTTTGTTGAGGGGTCAGGTGGTCAAACCCCGCCCCTCCTTTTTTTATACACATTATGGTTTTTAAATCAAAATTGCATGGCCTTGGTTTGGGGGGGTCGGGTCTGCATTGGGTTGTTCGCC
Source organism: Pinus taeda (assembly GCA_000404065.3). NCBI lineage: Eukaryota > Viridiplantae > Streptophyta > Pinopsida > Pinales > Pinaceae > Pinus > Pinus taeda. The sequence continues at coordinate 28,855 of APFE030815081.1, read as the reverse complement.
CCATACTCCCACAGACTTGTTGTTTGGCTTGTTAGTTTTACATTTAATGGGGTGCATTTAATACATGTTGGTTAGGTGTATTAATATTTTTGGAGGCACGAATTTAGTTTGGTTTCCACCTCAAGGGGTCACCCAGTGGGGGTCATCCACATGGGCCAGGTAGGTTCGATCCCTACTAGCCTCACATAAAACAACATATATTTATGAATGTTGCAGTTGAGGGAGCGGTGGGGGTGGTGGCCCACCACCTCCCCTTTTTTTATTTTTATTTTGTTAAAAGAAAACATGCACATTTCTTTTTTGAAAATTCAAATTTAAGTTGTAGAAGTCTTTTTAACAAGGCCACAAATTCGCCAAAAATCCTTCCCAGGTTGGTCAGAATCTGGAAGTCGGGTTCTGTCCAAATTGTGGACTCCTTAAGCCTACCTAGTCAACAAAAAGTCGACTCAACTTTGACTACTTCTAACTTTCGCATATGGACTCGGTTTTACAAACCATTTGCACAACCACGTTTAGGATGATGAGATCTATGATTTTTTCTTGGTTCAAAATCATTTTGATCACTTTGATTTTCAAGCTTTCATAAGCCCTCTTTGTCCTATGTGTGTCTCTGGAGCCACCTGGATCAATCCTCCCCAATAAGGAGCTTTTGGTCCTCCAAAATCATGAAAAATAATATGCAACTTCTATGTACTTTGTCGACATCACAAGCATCCTAAAGAGTTTCACTTCCATCTCCTTAACCTTTTTTCTTCAGATCCTTAAGTGATGAGCCGACACCTGTAACCTTTGCAACCTGTAGTACACTGTCTTGCAAATTACATGCTTTACTTTCACGACCAACTAATGACCCAAATGCCCCACACTTTCCACAAGTTTATAACAAATACTCAGTGGTCAAGTTTACAGTAAGATGGACACAATACCCGAGCTACGAAAACAAGGCCAACACATCATTGTTGCTTGAATAATTGATGGAAAACACATCATCACTGCAACACATGATTTACAAAGATAAGGCCAAACACTATTGTTTTGACAAGTGATGGAAACATGACATCACTTTCACAGTTTATCATGCAACTCAAAATAATACCAGACATTGTTGTTGTTGAACAAGTGATGGAAAACACATCATCACTTTTACATTTTAAAATGCAACAAATGATTTACAAAAGAACGACCATGAAGCACTAACATAACTAGAAACCATTTTTCACTTATCAATGTGAATGATTTGCCTCTTTGTGGTGCATTCAATTGTCAAACGACTGCTTCACCTGGTTCATGCACTGACGCTTTGTCTTTAAGGCGTTGCTCTGGATCTAGCCTTTAACAAGTGGCTCTTTGATGACCACTTCTATCGCAATGACCGCAATACATCTTCTTCCTCCAGATTTGCTTAACATGTTTCTTTACCTGCTATTGAGGAGGTCTTTCACGCCTCATCCTTTTGTGTGCTACCATTCTTTTCCAACTCTCATAAAATGTATGCTTATGTAATCCACAAAAGGTACGTGTTTTTCAATGCCATGTTTTACGTTCATCTTTAGCAACATGATCATAATCGAAATGAACATTCGAATGTCACAAGTGGTTATACCTTTCCTTGTCATTTCCAGTGTAAGTATGGCGATGAGAGCTTCCCTCAGCTCTTTCCTTGGAATGGAAACTTCCATGGGATGATGTGGATGTTTTCCCATCATTCTTTTTCCTCGATGATTTCGACAATGTCTCGAAAGAATCTGACACCTTCGAGCATTCCCCTTTGGTGTATCACATGCCTACAAATTGAGGTCTCTGCACAACCTCCAAGGGTTGAGTTATGCCTTGGTTATTAACACCAAGTTCTTTTTCCTCCTTGTGCCTCATCCTTGTAAGGAGCCTCATGTTTGTCCTTGTAATTGGGATCTCCAAATATCCAATAGAAAGCATACTATGTGAGGATGAAACCGAAAGGAAATCAACATCTTTTACCTCCTTTGTCGATTTGGAAAGAACTGATGAGGGTTGCTTATCATCTATTGTTGGTGGTTCGCTAACTATCGTGGCGCATTCCCCAACTTCCTTTCTGACATACCCAAGTCCTGTTCGACACACTAATTCCTCTACTTAGATGGGATTGGCAGTGCCTTGGCCATTAATGCCCAAGCCTTTTCCTTCATACCCCATTTTATTCAATAGTTAGGATCCAATTCCTGTGGTATGATTTTCAAAAACAGCAAAATCATCATTAAGAAACATACATGAAGATGGAGAACTACTTTTTACCTCACATGGGTCACACTGCAATTTTTTCAAGGCCTCGTCCTTTGCTTGCAGTTGTCGTAGCTCATGTAGACACATCTTCAATTTAGTGTTCTCTGTTTGAATATTATGTTTGTTTTGCTTCAGTTCTTCCATGACCTCTTCTGTGGCTTGCAACTAAAGTTGCAATCACTCCCTTTCCTCTGTCTCTTTCTGTAGAGTTTCATACATGATTTCCACCCTTCTGGAAATTTTGAGAATGGTCTTGTACATCACTTTTTCATCCTCTGTCGCTTCATGTTCCATTTTTCATGCTACAATTCACATACATGAAAAGACCACTTTGATACCACTTGATCCAGATCCAGGTGTGACGAAGGACCCTTCCAAGACCATTTACTTTTGTGATGTGATAAATTTCATTTTTAAAAGAACATGAATGAATACATTTGCATGCGGAAAAGAAAAGGAACATAACAATCATCAACAACATAGAAACATAAGTCATTGATAACGGAGTTCATCGAGGAGGGACTATGTCTCTGGGCCCTAGTGTCAAGATGGTGTAGGACACCGCATTAAGTGCTGTCAATATTGATGATGTGCATGAGAGGTGATGTCACTATCATACAAGGAAAATGCACTCACGGAGTAGTGGCTCCAAGAGATATTCCACTATTGGAACTCTCAGTCAAAAACTCCTATCAGTATGACACAAACTCATGCATGATGAGCATCCTGCCAATAGGGCATAAAATGGATCTCAATGCAAACATAAATGACAGAAACATAAGTATCCCATCAACATACAACAAAGGGATCTTAAAACATAACATGATGAATCATGGCAACAAGTACATCACATAGATGATTCCATGTCACATCAAGCAGGAACCATAAAAACAAGTAATAAACAAGATCCCACATCAGGCATCAACAAGGATCTATGCAGCACAATGCATAAAGAAGAAGTACATGAAAACACTGCATATACCTCACAACCAAGGGACATCTGAAGAAGAAGAGCTCAAACTACTAAAGATGTTCGTGCCATCGATCTCAAAACATCAATCACATGGAAATGGTTGCTTGCACATGAATGATGACACTTGCATTCCACTTAGAAAAGTGGCTAAATAATAGAATGAGAGAATGAGAAATCTGAATACACCATCAGATTTTTCACATTGAATAGTGCAAATCGATTGTCCAATTTTTGAATTCTGAGAAATTGAGAATTTGGGGCTCAAGGAATCTTTTAGATTCTTCCTAGATTCCTCAAAGATTTTGCTCTGTGGGTGGACTGGAAATTTGCAACTCAAAGTGCGAATCTAACCTTTCCATTGCGATCCCTACGGAAAACCATGAAAAACGACTATAAACTTGACTATGTTTTAACAAAATAATTTTTTACCTCCCTAGAGAATCTTTGGGCATCAAAGAATATTCTGCCTCCTCTGTCTCAAAATTCATGCCCGCTCCTAGTTCCTCCATACTGCTGGGCCCACTGGTGAAATGAAGGTTTATATCAATTCTCCGACAAATTTACCAACAAATTGGTTTTGGCACGTTGGTAAAATAAGCAGTTTGTTGAGGAGGGGTCGGGTGGTCGAACCTGACCCCTACTTTTTTTATACATTATGGTTTTTAAATCAAAACTGCATGGCCTTGGTTTGGGGGGGTCAGGTCAACATTGAGCGGCCTACCTCATACTCCCGTAGACTTGCTATTTGGTTAGTTAGTTTTACATTAAATGGGGTGCATTTAATACATGTTTGTTGGGTGTATTAATATTTTTAGAGGCATGAATTTGGTTTGGTTGCCACCTCATAGGGCCACCTGGTGGGGGCCGGCCCACATGGGCTGAGTGGGTTCGATCCCTGCTAGCCTCACATCAAATGGCATATATTTATGAATGTTGCGGCTGAGGGGGTGGTGGGGGTGGTGGCCCGCCACCTCCCCTTCTTTTATTTTTATTTTGTTGAAAGCAGACATGCACATTTCTTTTTAAAATTTGAATTTAAGTTGTAGGAGTCTTTTTAATGAGGCCACAAATTTTCCCAAAATCCCACCCAAGTTGGCTGGAATCCGGTGGCCTGGTTCTGTCCAAATTGTGGCCTCCTTAAGCCTAACCAGTTAGCAAAAAGTCAACTCAACTTTGACTGCTTCTAACTTTCACATACGGACTCGGTTTGACGAACTGTTTGCACCGCCATGTTTTGGATGACGAGATATCTGCTTTTTTCCTAAATTGAAATCATTCTAATCACATTGATTTTCAAGCTTTCATAAGCCCTCTTTGTCTTGTGTGTGTCTCTGGAACCACCTGGATTAGGTAATGTATGGTGAAATACCCGGAATTGGGTGAATTGGCTTTAAGTTGATGGTTCACAACAACTGCAGAGGTTTGTATGGTTCTGGCATGGATTGGGAGGTCAGTTGGGTTGTCCGCAGCATCTTCTGGAGTGAATTTAGAGGTATGTTGGTCAATTTGGCATTAGGACGAGTCGCAAAGTTTTTCACAGTTTATAGAGAAAAAGTGAGTGAAAAGGGCGAAAAGAGGGCTTCACAGCCTTTTATAGAAAAAATTAGTTTTTGGTGGGTTCATTTATGAGTGAAGAGTTGGTGGTTTTTTCAATTAAGTGGGGAAGTAGTTTTCCTTGGTCATCGCACCGCTTTTGTGGCAAGGGTGGTTTTCGGGAGGGGTCACCCGATGCACTGTAGTGTTTGACACGTAGGAATAGGGGGGTCAGGGAAAACCACTTTATCGGGCAGGTAAACATCGATGGTCGAGCCCGACCGATACGGTTGTGAGTCGTCGGATGGGGGGGGCAGATCGAATGGGAATCGGGTGTTGGAGTTACACGAGGGATAAAGCGAAGGCTTTGGGGGGGGCATAGCTTTAACCTTCGGTTGTATGGGATTAGTTTAGGGTTTAACCACTGGGTTAAGTGATCGGGCGGGACTTTAATCGCAAGATTCGGGAATCGGGTGAGGTTAATGACAGGATTAACTTAATTTTACTAGGATTAAGCAAACTAAGTAAGATTGTATCAGGATATGGGTAATTTATATAGTTTTTATTAAACCTAAGGGTTGGGATATTTCATTTAGGGGTTTAATTAATATACGGGAAAAGGTAATTATAGGGGATTTATACAATAAAATTAGAAATTAATATGAAATGAATGAGCGGGGTGGTTAATATTCTTTAATCATAATGTAACATGTAATGTTTGCACACATATGCTCAATACTTAGGATAAATTCTTTTGTGGGTTTTTGGATGAAATATGTTTTAACGTGTGGGAGGGGGGGGTTTACTTTTCCTAGTTAAATGAAGTTTAACCTTAGGAAAAGGGGTTTTATTTCGGAAATGAGGGGAAATGAAGGGAGATGAATTGTCATGAAGGGGACTCTAGCACTTGTGTTCATAAGTCATTAAGCCTAGGGTCTGATCCCTCCAAAAGTTAGAGAAATGCTCTGAGCCTCTTTGATTGAAAGGATTTAAGTACTTATAACTTTATTTATGGGAAATTAGCAAGTGGAGGGGTGAAATGACTGAGGGGGTCTTAAATAAACCAAGTTGTAAACCATTGTCCTTGCTTTATTTACTACTTATGCACATTTGAAAGATGCATTTAAAACATGTGTAATCAATTGATATTTATGCAACCTTTCTTCTACTTACTCATTTACTTACCCTACCATTCTCCCTTCATTTTATTTGGGTTCATTTTAAGCTAGCAAACCCTTATCAATCCTTTTCTTTTACAAAGTAGTCTATCTAATTCTAACCTTATATCATTCAAGGGCTTAGATTAAACTAATGAGCTCCTTTTATTTTCTCTACCTATCTAATGATCTGCCAAGATTAAACTATTTGGTCAGATTTTATTCTCTAGCTATAAACATAAAATTCAAAGCATGGAATAACCAAGTTTAAACAATTTGATTACCATGGATTGTGCCATGTACAACAAGCTGCACACAATCATTATTATGCATAAAAGTAAATAGCAGTGTCATTTTGACTTGCACACTTTCATGGTCTCTTTTTGTTTTTTAGGGTTGATATATCTTCATTTTTTAGCTTCTTTCATTCTTTCTGTCCTTTCATTTTTCTTTTAGGACATACCCTCTTCACATTTTTTTATTTTTTAATATGGAAAACATTTGCAGAAAGAAAAGGTATGTACAATGTTACAAGGCTTAATCTTAGTCATTCAAAATTATGACTCCTATTGGTATAGGAACCTAACAGTGGCTCCACTTGGGGATGGCAATTTCTTAGTGAAGTTTCAAGAACTTTCAAGATCAATGGCCTTTGAATTGTTGTTGATATTACCTTGAAAAGTGCTCCGCTATGCATCTACATTATTGACACTTATGACAATAAATATTTCAAAGCTTAGGGCCTTCTCTTCAGGATTCAACTTCAAAAATCACCATCCAATCCAAACTAGACTTCTTAAAATAAAATATGTATAAATGGGAAATGAAAATTAGTAGCTAGGTTCAAAGTAGTTTTTTACCATCCGACCATTCACTAGCCCACCTTCTGCTTCTGTACCGTTAATTTCTCTTAAAAAGAAAGTATTATTTCCTCTGTAAGCATAAATGACATAGGGACCTTTCCATAGGAAATCAAATTTCCAATGTTTACCTTTGTCTTCCCTCCTTGAATCCCACTTGAGTACTTTGTCACCAAGGTAGAAATCTTCAGCCTTGGTTCTCTTATCAAAAATATTTTTAACCCTTTCCTGCACAACTTGAGACCTGATATAGATCTCTTCTCTAGTTTGTTGTAGATGAATAGTTTGGTTGTTTCTTCCTTCAATACTATTTGGTTCAACCTGTAATTCTTGAGGTATCTTCATTACTGACATTCCCAAGGAAGATGGAAAAACAACTTCCATCCCATAGACTAATTGATAGGGAGAAGTACCAATTGATTTCTTAGAAGTCAATTTGTCTACCCATAAGGCATTAACTAGCTTTTTATTCCAACTTTTCTTATCATCCTCTAGTAACTTCTTGATGATGTTTACGAGGCTCTTATTTGAGGATTCAGCCAATCCATTACCTTGAGGGTAATAGGCTGTAGAATGACCCAGGGTGATATGATACTTGTTGCAGAAATATATCATTCTTTTGGATTTAAAGGTTGTTTCATTATGATTAATGAGCTTAGTTGGACATCCAAATCCTGACAGAATATTAGTTTCAAGGAAGGTTATGATAATAGTACCTATGGCTTGCCTTGAAGTTATGGCCTCTATCCATTTTGTGAAGTAGTCTGTGGTTGTGAGGATCCATTTGTGTTGGGTAGAGGAGGGTGGGTAAATTTCACCATTGAAGTCTAAACCCCATTGTTGAGAAGGTACTTCAGTAGAGATTGGCTTGAGGGTTAAGGGTAAAAGCTTTTTCTTCCCCTCAAAAATTTGACATTTGTGATAGGAGGTCACATATTTTTTTACATAAGAGAACAAGGTAGGCTAGTAGAAACCAGCTCTAAGGATTTTATTGGTAGTGGTATTCCAGTAAAGGTATCCTCCATAGTCACCTACATGGAATTCTTGCAAAATTTTGTGAGATTCATATTTTAATAAGCAATTAAGAAGAATTCCTTCATGATCTCTCAAAAATAGAGCATTGTCTAATATACAAAATTTCAAGGATTTCATCTTTAAAAACCTGCTTTTAGTCCTAGATAATTTAGGAGGAGCTTGTAAGTTCTGTAAAACATAAATGATATCAGCATACCACGGTGATTTACTAAAGTCCTGGCTAATTGGTGGAGTTACCATATCCTCTTCATTATCTATTGTTGCGATAAAGTTTATATCCAAGGCCTGACAGTTCGATTTAGCCATGATCTTGGCTAAACCTTGGCCCTTGATTAACTTAGTAGGTTTGATTTTTATATCATAATCTAAAATAGTAGCAATACGCTTTCCTCTCTTTCCGTCTGGACCATCCTAAGTTAGGATGTCTTTGACTATTGAATTTGGAACGTAGGCTACTATATGAGAATATAAGATGTATACCCTAGAGTCCATAATGGCTTTGACTAAAGTCAATGCTTGTTTTTCCATTATATTGTATTTCAAGGGGGCATCTCTCAGGGATTTGCTAAAAAAAGCAATGGGTTGTTCATAGGCCGGGTCATTTTTCTGCAATAGAAATGCAGTAGTTGTGTGCTCAGAAGCAAAGGAAAACAAGATGAAATATCTGTCAAATTTAGGAATAATTAATACAGTTGTTTTAGTTAAGGCTAGTTTAATGTCTTCAAAGGATTTTTTAGCCTCAACAAACCATTTTAAGGTCGAATCATTTTTTAGCATATTGTTTAGTGATCTAATTAATTATGTTAGATTAGATATAAATCTTCTAACAAAATTAACTTTTCCTAAAAAAGCTTCTAATTCTCTAATGTTCCTTGGGTGTTGTATTTGCAAGATGGCTTCTATTCTCACAGGTTCTATTCTCATACCATCCTTTGAAATTATGTGACCTAACAAATTTCCTTCTTCTAACCCAAACAAAGACTTTTTGGGGTTCAAGGAGATTCCAAATTTCTTACATTTAATAAAAACTTGTCTTAGATGATCCAAATGTTGATTGTCAGATTTCGGAAATACAGTAATATCATCTAGATATATGATGAGGAAATCATGAATTTCTTTGGAAAGGCTATATCCATAGCCCTCTGGAAAGTGGCTCTTGCATTCATTAGCCCAAAATGCATTTTCACATACATAAATGTGCCCCAAGGAGTAGTAAAGGCAGTTTTGGGTTGGTCATCAGGATGAACCAAGATTTTATTATAACTAGAGAACCCATCCAACAATGAGATTCTAGTTGATCCAACTACCCTCTGTAAAATGTGGTCTATTTTGGGGAGATGGTAATTGTATTTTAGTGACACTTTGTTGAGGTTCCTAAGATCAACACAGAGTCTGATCTCACCAGTTTTCTTTCTAGTTAGTACCAAGTTTGAGACCCAATTAGAAAATATGGTTCGTGTAATTATTTTGGCATCATAAATTCTCTGAATTTGTTTTCCAATTGAAGGTAATAAGACATGATTAATCCTTCTAAGTTTTTGTTTGAAAGGATTTTGATTTTCTTTAATAGGAATTGTGTGTTGGATGATGTTGGTGTCATAGGATTTGAGGTCCTCATAACTCCAAGTAAAGAAATCCTAAAACTCTTTCAATAACTCAATGTATTTCACTTTTTCAGTTGGAGGAAATGATTTCAAAAGTTTGATCAATTTATGATTTTCATCAGTGCCTATATTACATTCCTCTATATCAAACTTCAAAGATTCCATTTTAGGTTTCCTAGGAACATCATTTGAATCAAATAAATCTTCCATAGGGGTTAATCCCTTTGGTAAAAAATTATCTTTGAGATTAATTACTTCAGTTTCTTCACTGCTTATTTCATCCATCTCCACTTGCTCTAAGTTATCTACATCTGATCTGGTAAATTTAGTAGGGTTAAATCTATCTATTTATTCACCTTTTATCTCATTTATTTTTATTCCATCCTTAGTGTCAGGAAATATGGATGTATCAGCATCTATATTGTTATTTACAAATTCTTCTTCTGAAATTAAACAGTTATTTATCTATTTGTCATCAGAAAATATTTTTCAGTTCTTCAAATTATCTAGAATTGCAGGTCTGTGCCTAACTTTAGCAGTGTACTGATGGTTGGGCTGAAAGGGTAATTTGCAGGTGCTGAAAAACATTGCTAAACTATGGGCTTGCATATTATGTTTTCTAGGAATTAATAAAAGCTTTGTTTCTAGGAAAGTGTTAAGTATTTATACAATAGTATCTCTATAACAACTTAATCTAGGGTCTTTAGTCATATATACAACATCAATCTATTTTAAAATTAGTTCAGAGTCTCCCATGACAAAAACTCTTTTAGCTCCTAAATTCCTAACTAACTTAAGACCTAAAATTAATGCTTCGTACTCGACCATATTATTGGTACATTTAAAATTCAATCTATATGCATGGCCTTCTGAATAATTATTTTCCAAATTATATATCCACACTCCTGCTGCTACTCCTAACTTATTGACTGACCCATCAAATTCAAGATGCCATAATATCTCCTGCTCATAATTTTCACTCTCTGGTGCAACAAACTTTTCCTCAGTTACAGCAATTTGACCATCTTGTTTACTAAACAGTTCTATAGTTTGGTTAGTTTCTTTTTGTGTAGAAATTGCAATTTCTTTTGGTTCTACATTAATATTGTTTGAAATTTCTTCTTGTGTTTGATGAGCATTATACATGATAAAAGAATCTATATCTGAGTATATGGAGTAGATGGGAAAGTTTTGAGGCCGATCCTGGCTACTTACCATATATTTCATTAATGTTTCTCGGTATAGTTTCTTAGGTTGTCCAAAAACAGAGATTTTTGCATATGCAATATCTAGCTGTAAGGATCCCTAAAGTTTGGCTCCCCATGATCTGGATAACAACATCCCATACTTTGGTGAGATGACAGCAACTACAATATCCATAAGGATGCTTTGGCAGGATATTGGACTAAGGTAACACATAGGTCTTTAATCAATCCTAGACAATGTACTTGACTGGAGTCAAAAGAGAATAAGTCATTGTAAGGCCTTGTAATGTCTAGGTTAAATTTCTCCATTACTAATTTGGGCATTAAATTGCGAGAAGCCCCAGAATCTAACATTGCATTGTGCAAAATTTTATCATGGATATTAAGGCTGATGTAAAAAGGTGGAATGGCTCCTTCTAATGGTTTTCCATTAATATCTGGACCAAATATGAGTTCTGGTTGGTCATCAAACAAATTGACTGAATCCTCATTTTTAGCAATGTTTAAGGTCTGGTTTATCTATGATTTATAAGTTTCATTCTTGATTACCTCTGTTAAAGGAACTGAAACCTTTAGCTTCGCTATCTCTACTCCCAGATTGAAGGGCAAAGAGACCTTTTCTGTTTGTGGGTTTTGAACTTTTGAAGCATGGATTTGAGTGGACTTGTCTTCTTTTCCTTTATTGCGGACTTCCTTATGCATATTTTCAAACCAATGTTTTGAGTTTTGTCCATTGGTTCCTTAGGTGGAATCAATGTGGATGGTTGATCAGTAGAGGGTTGGTCAGAGGTTATATCTACAATTGTGGGACCAAAAGGAATTGGATTCTGCCTAGGGATAATTTGGAGGATCTTTGAAACAGGGGCTTCTTTTATTTTCTTGGGTTGATTTTGTGTTGTTTTCTTGCTTCTTAGATTGTACTTTTTATGTACTTCAAAGATGGCAGAATCATACCCTTGTCTGTAATCAAATGATTCCCCAGACTCTATCTGTAATTGTTGCAGCATATATAGTTCCTATTTATCTTGGGTTAGAAAAAACGTGTCCTCATCACTTATTCCCTTTAAGTTAATCTATGTATCTTGTTCTATATCTTTAGGATGGGATGTTTCTGCATAATTTTCTTGAGAAGGAGACCTAATGTTCTGATCCGGCCCATTTTTCCCAATGCTTTTGTTTTGGTTTTTCCTAAAATTTGGGTTTCTAACTAGAGGCCCTTGTTAGTTATCCCATTGAGGCTTCCTCTCCATATTCTCTATTCTATCCATTAGTTTTTCCATACCTTTGGCTAAACTATCTATTTTAATGTCAGAGGGTGAAGGCTCATCTTTAGCAATTCCTCTTCTTTCATTCCTAACTCTACCCCTCTTAGCTAACAAATTAGCCTCTACACTAACAGCTACACTTTTCATATCTTCTAATGTTTGAGGGTTTCTTTCCCTAAGTTGGTATGGCATATCTATGTCAAATCCATCAGGGAACTTTATTAAAGCTAAATCAGGCAGGGGTCTAAGATTAACTGGGATGGAGTTATATATATTATTGAATCTAGTGTAGTAATCGTGAACAATTTCATTAGGTCCCCTTCTAATACTGTCATATTCTGAAAGGATTTGTAGGGCATTCTTTTTATTTTCCCTTGTGTTCAAAATTTGCTGGTGTAATGCATCTAAACTATCAATACTATTAGCAGGCAACGCCCTAAACCATTTCCTAACATAACCAGCTAAAGTTTGGGCAAAGAGTCGCATTTGAACATTATCTATGTCAATCTCGTGCAATTCAATGTAATTTGTTATCTTGTTAACATGTTGTTGTGCAATGTAATGTCCTGTGCCATCAAATTGAACAATTTTACTCTAGTAGTCTGTTGGCATAGCACCAAGTTGAGCAGGTAACACAAGAGGAGCATGTCTATTTTCCATGGTTGTAAGCTAGGAGGGACCAAGATGTGGGCTTGAGGTGATCAGAGAAGATGCAATAGTGGATGAAGAACTAGGACTAGTAGGTGATGTATGGGTAATGATAGGTTGGTGTTGGGTAGTGGAGGCTTCGTGTAATGGTTTCAGGGCTCAAAGTCCACAATTTTGGGTAAAAGTATGATAAAGGCTCCGTGAAGTGTGCAACCCCCAGAAGGGATGATACCAAACCTAGCAGATGACACAGTCATGGCCGAGCAGATGGTGCGCACCCACACAATGAACACTTTAGTATTGCCAGCAAGCACTGTCTTAGTAGAAGCCGAAGGTAGCATGAGAAGTTGGGGGTTGAATTTGGCCACCCTTCCTAGAGAAACCCTATACGAACTGTAGGATGGGGTAACCGCTGGGCTTCGTGCCAAGGAAGGCCACTCCATCCAAATATTAATGGAGTATAAGGCAAATCTGGAGCAAGTCAGTCTACAGTGCAATGACTTGATCACACACAACCAAGAAATTGAACAAGCCATGGCGGAGGTTGCAGGAAGGTACCAGAGTTGGTTGTCCCAGCGACACTTTCTATAGCTAACAAGATCCACCACATGACCGTAGGATTTTGTACAGTCCAAGAGGAGGCCTCAAAAGCCCAGTGTGAATTAAATTTACAAATTATGGAGCTAAGACTGAAGGTGTAGCCACCCACACCCGCGGAAGTTTGAGAGAAATGCCACAGGCAAATTCAAGCAGGACTAGAAGTGATAAAGTGCGTTGTCCAAGATTTCTCAGAATTGTTGGATCAGTCCCTCCTGACACTTACATCCCTCCAGGAAGACCCAATGCTATATCAAGTAGAGGTAGAAGTGCAAGGGTTACAGCAGGCTTATGACAAAGTCTGGGGAACTGTGCAAACGGTTGCCATCATGTAGTGATTGGCCAAAATGAGGGAGGCCCAGGTTCTCAAGGCACAAGTTGACGTTGCCCGACAGAAGGAAGTAGGGCTTAAACAACGCATCTAACCATGGCTTAATGAGGCATTCGGAGTTTCCACCAACATCGAGGGAAAGTTAGCACACATGTAAGCAGTATATGAACCTATGCAAGCGACGGAAATTGATACTGAGGCATTGATGGCTCGCATAGAACGGGTCCAGCAGATGGTGGAAAATTTTGTTGCAAGTGTGAGCGAAGCACAGAAGTTGTTGAATGGCCTCTATATGAAGATTGCCACACTAGCTGAGTTACTCGGGACGAGTCACAATGATTGTGTTGGGGGCCTGTTGGGTAGTGGAGGCCCCACGTAATGGTTTCGGGGCTCAAAGCCCACAATTTTGGGTAAAAGTATGATAAAAGCTCTGTGAAGTGCGTGGGGTGTGAATCTTAATGAGTCAAGTCAAAGGGTTGTCCACTCAAAAATAATGTAAGAAAATAGAAAGTGAGTCGGCCTGAATGTATAAATAGAGCAATGCTTTATGGTTAGAAGTCAATTTTTGTTTTGGATCTTGAATATTATGGGTTCATGAAGGCACTAGTTGCTCTGCGTCTGTAAGTCCGAGTCAAGGGTGTTGGTAGATAGATAGAGGCTCTACAGCTGTGTGCTTACAGGCCTGGTAGAGTCTGCAGTTGTGTGCGCAGATCCCTGCATCCGAGTGCGCAGGGCGGATCTAGGTGTATTGACAGAAGATAAATAAAGATAATAATTTCTGAATCATTGTGTGCTTTATCATGAATCTATTTGTTGCTTATGTTCTAAATTTTTGCACTATCTTTAAGAATTATGATTGCATGCACTGGGTTTTATTGTTAAATGTTTTCTTAAAGTCTGTAAGGAGAAGATCAAATATCTAATAATTTCATTAGTAAGAAAGTGCATTTGTGAGGATTTACGCGGGAACCCAACAACGATACAAGACCACTGAATGGTTCGCGACCCCTCCGGACCACATCAAGACATCCAAAGGGTGTGGAAACCTGGTTCCAGCACCCACCCCTACTACCTCGGGTGAAACTTCAGTCCGCGCTCTATGGACTGTTGCTGAAAGGGTCGGTAGTGCAGGATTTGTTTATCTAATAACTCTTCCAAACCTAGGTCAGGCCCCAAGAAGCCAATAAATGGTTCCATTGTCAGGACCGAGATCTGCCAAAGAGATGTCTGATGTCAGAATGTTGGAACCTTATGAAGAAAGAGCTTGGAGATTGGTTGGAATAGAATCTTCATGAGTTCGTAGTACAGGAAAACAGAAATCCACGGATATCTAAGGAAAGGTGGTTGGATCGCTACATATACACAGAAATCCATGAGATCTTCTTTGTGTCCTTCTCAACAGAACTATACAAGTGGATTGCAAGGCTAGCTGATAATCAGGGGAGCTGCAGATTGGATTAGCCCATTGTATGGATGAGAGAGTTGGCGCGTAGGCTGGAAGCATCTGAAGATAAAATTGTGTGGGTAGTGGATCATTAGTTGGATCAAATAATCAAAGGGTTTATCACTGAGTTCACGATAAACACAACTGTGAGTTACAGTGATGCAGAAAGGCACTTTCTCTAAGGAACATGAGGTAAGTACATTAAATTGCTGAATACTTGGATTAAAATGTTGTTATGTGACAAACGGGTTATGTGCATCCATTGATGTCTGGGTAACGTGGAGCGAAGGAGGCTACCGATGGACTGAAGGATTAGAGAATAGTTCTATGGTTTCTATTTCATGAGAGAGTGAGGAGGAGCTCATAGGGTTCTCTCCAAGAAGTGAAATCCAACTGATAAATCAGTGCTTTCCACTGGTACCATCACCATCCACGCCATCTCCCACTTCACCTACATCGAACTCATCATTGCCTACCCCACCTCTACCACAACCGAGGGTTGGAATGGCAAGTGCGATCAAGTTGATGGTATTTAGAGGCATGGGAAATGAGGAAACAGATTAGTTCTAGTTTGTAGTAAAGGCTGTATGGGAAGCCCAAGGTGTAATGGATGATAACATCAAAAGGGCTACTCTAGTTAGTGCTCTGTAGGACCGTACGTTGATGTGGTATATAAAGTACTCGAGTGATCACCCGAATGTGGGAATAGCGGTGATCTAGGATTCATTGAACAAACAATTTAGCCAGCCAAAATTAGAAACGCAGTAGATCATAGGGTTCAAGGAGATCGTGATGTTACCTGGTGAAACCCCATGGAATATGGATCAGAGATTGAAAAGTAAGTAGCACTACGCGTGGTTTGTAGCATCTTTGACACCACATCTGAGGGAAGCACTGTCACAGCAAAAGATCTCAACCTAAGCGGAAGCATTAGAGATAGCAATGAGATTGCATGAAACTCCAATACAGGATTCGGGGTTGGGAGTTCAGCAAATCCACTTGCAACTACAAAACCTATGCTTAGAGATGTAGAGTTTGAAGCAAGATAGGGCACCCTGACCAAAGGCACGTGAAGAAGTATGGTGTATCAAGTGCAAAGGCCAAGTTCATGACAAGGACCATTGCCCCGTATTCGAAAACTATGTGACAGGGGGGGACCAATACCATTGCGACTAGAGGCACAAGTAGAGCCAAGCACAGTGCCCACACTCTAGTACCCAATCTGTCAAGTGGGAGGAAAGCACACTACAAACAACTGTCATTTATTGCAAAAACTTATACAACTCTCCCAGCAGTTGTTTTGTAATTTTTGTAGATCGATGGGCCATGACAAACAAAATTGCTGAAGTTATGAGTTGTTGATGGATCAGGCAACTGCTTACACGATGCAGACTGAGGTACGAGGTCAAGATCCAGTTGCATCAATAGCATAGAGTAGATTCCAAGGGCGTGGGTGGGGATTAGGAATGAGACTTGGACGAGAGTGTGGACAATTGATTTGCTAAAATTGTAGAGGACCTGGGCACTAGGTGCGTGATTGCACAAACCTGACTACGACATGTTTCCCGTACTGTTACCAATTTGATCATGAAGCAATAGATTGCCCCACACTAATTGCACAAATGCGCGAAAAAGGGGTTCTTCTGACTACTCCCACTCAGAGCGTCCAAATGATGAAGGTTGAACCATGCGAAGAGTACCCTAACATGAACATGATGCTTAGAATTGGTGCCACTATAGGAGAAAATAAGGGGAAGCAACTCGAGCAGGATACATGGGTTCACAAGGCCCCTACAAAGCAACTGGAGTTTGATTTAGAACCCACAAAGGAAACATTTATGGAGCCTAAGAAGACCTTCGCGAAGGCTTCTTCTTCAGGCAACAAGGATCAAGCTGAGCCGAAAATGGATTCTTCCATGTTAACCACCTTTTTAGAGACATGCGTGAAGCTACTATGGGACAATAAAGTAGTTAAAGGGTTGCAGGAGTTGATAACTAGGTGTTCAGGGTTGGGTGAACCACACATGATCCGGAAACTAGGCAGGCATGCTTCACGCATCAGGAGGGAAATGCGGTTGACTGCCCAAATTGGTGACTATGAGATGGATCAAGTCATTTTGGATTTGGGGTGTTGGAGAGGTAAATCCCCTCTACGGATAGAGGCAACCCCTACTAGCCCAGAACGGGTCTAGAAACAATCAAACAATGTTATCACGCAAGTTCCTAATTGCAAATAAATAGTAGGTGATGAAGACCTACTTGAGATCCAACGCTTTAGTTTGTAGGAGAGATGGCGCTCACGTTCCTTTGACTTGGCCGGTCACGATCCTCCACTATCCATGTGAATGGACACCTGCACACAAAGAGAACAAACACAAACCCAAGCGTGAAATCTAATATATGCAATTATACATCAGTCAGGAAGGATATAATTCAACATCAACCATTACAAGTACAACGAGAATGGAACCATAATGATAGTCATCTATTTATTAATATTCAGCAAAGGAGAATACAACCAGCGTCCTGACGTCAAGTCCTCCTTTGGCTGGGTGCTCAGCTACACAAGTCTTGCAAAAGCTTGAAGGGGTGAGGGACAAGCTCTCTCTCTCTTCAGTGACAAAGTCTCCTTACTTAGGGAAAGCCTTATGGATACAAAGAAGGCTTCTTGCAACTCCAACCTTTTGATATCTTCCTTTCAGCACAAGTATTACCAGAAGAGTCAAAGCTATTAAAACCAGAACTAGAACTAGCTTGCTCAAGCCAAGAGAACAAGATTTTATAGAGGATAAGGAAGAGATAAGGTCAATCCCCCACAATCATGGATTTGGCTTCATCACTTGGAAACTTCCATGGAATGGTGGCAAACAACTTTCCATCCAAGGAGATTCGAAGCCGAATCATCCTCACTCAACTTGGAATCAGTTTGGTGAATGAGGTGGATAGAAACTTCGGAGGTTTGAGTGGTTAAGAATTTTGCCCAAACTGATTGGCGCAATTGCGACACTAGGACAGAGCGCCAATGGCGCACCCTTTCTTTAGGATTTTCCCCATTGGTGCGGGCATAGCACAGGGAACCCACGCTAATGCAAAAAGGGCTATTTTTAGGGGCAATGAGCAGGAGATGTCTTAAGGGCATATGAAGCTCATGTTTAGAGGTAAATAAAGCAAGTGGTTTCAAGTCTTGTCACTTCTCACAAGTCCCGGAATGGGTCCTCCAAGATGTGGGAGAGGGGTAACAGGGACGATGACAAATGGTGACAAATTACTGTGTAACAGAGCTTGAAACCTACAGTAACACTGCTTTCCAGTCGTATAATAAGGATTTCTCATTCAAGATGCCATTTTTTATGGGGCTTGCACCTTTCGTAAGCTTTGCCTCGGATCCTTTCTTTATGCAAGCTAGGAAACAACCAACCTTACGGGTTTAAAGGGTTAGAGGTCCTACAAATTTAAAAAATAAATGGTCGCCCTTCGCTTGCATGTGGAAAGGTTTTCACGCCCCCATGTATAGCAAAAAATTCCCAGGTTACCATGAAAGTTCCATCCGCGTTGCGGACAAAATGCTTCCTTGGCGATGTCTACCGAAATAGACAAAGGTGAGTGGCATAGACTTCTCCACTCACATAACTTTAACGAAGGTATCTTATTCTAGCCTAATCCCATTTTCTTGCAAGGATAGGTGTGTCAGAATAGTCATATATCCTCCGCAGAAAACTACTCTATACCCAAGGTTTTCCTGCCGAAACAAAACAAGGTGCATGCCCCCTGGGTTTTCGTCACATCCTCCTGAATCACTCGCACTCATCAGATGGACGGATTGGAGATCGATGAGACATTCCTTGCGTGAAAAGACTATTTAGGGATGGCATTTAACTATTTGTGATGTGTGAACCAGGGAATGACATTTGGTCTACGATCTTGACCATTCTGCCTTCGTGCGGAAAACACATTACTCTAAAGAGTGAGGAGACGACGGCTCCCATGCAATAAATATAGTCGTGCCCAAGGAGTAGATTATAATCCAGGGGTCCTTGGACTACCATCACGTTCATGTGAACGGTTTTCCTTCTCAAAGTAATGGGCACATTTAGAAGGATCCCTAATGGTCGACTGGTTCCTTTGTCAAAGCCTGTCAGATTTCTCATTTCAGGAAAAAGCGATGGTGAACTAAGCGATTTCCAAGTAGTTGAGGAAATGATATGAAGTCCCAATTAGACCTCACACCATTTGGTGTAGGAGTCCCATTCAGAATATTGCCTGGTTACTGATGCAATGGGTTTTAATGCTATTCCTTCCCTGCAATTATGCATAGAGTGATGTATAGTGACTCTGGTGAGAAAAAGTGTGTGACCCTATGGAGAGAAAAGTGTGATGCGTGAAGGTTTTGCCACACAGAAGGGAAAATAAGTGAGCCCCTTAAAATCTTGTAATAGTACACATATTGAAAGGAACAAACACGCATAATGACATCATAAGATAATATGCGAAATAGTTCACAAGTTAACATTGATGAATTAATACAACAACACACATTCAACAAGATTTGTACTAATGCAAACGAAATAGTTCATAAGAATAATCATAAGTTGAATAGCATACATTGCAAACATAACAAGAGTAGTCCTACTATATTTACAACATATGCATGAAAATGTATCGGCTTTGAGTTTTTGTTAAGTGAAAGTTCCAATCATACATACACCATTGATGAACCACTAGCCCTAGTAGTGGAACATGAAGTCAACATCACCTGCTCCTCCAAATAAATATACTTCCTCTATGCTACAAAGAGGCCAAGACTCCCACAAACTCCCAAGCCTTTGATTCTAAGCCTAATCCTATCCAAAATCTTGGCTCCCAAAATCCCTTTACATGAGTTATGAGGTTATATGTATAATAAGAGGGAGTGACTCTTCAACTCCCCTTTATGATTTTTGGATTACCCTCATGACTCTTCGACTTCTTTACAAAATAACTCATTACATTGCATCATGACTCTTCACATTCTAATATTGACACTTGGAATTCCACTTACAAATTAATTACAAATAATATTACAATTTACACTCGTACCCATATAAGACAAAATATGGTAGATCCAACTAGACAACCTAACCAGTCAAAACACTATCATGCTTGAGTTTGGGAAAACTCAAGCTCAACAACTTCTAATTGTTATCTCTTGGTCACATATCGGTGCCAAGATTGGTACTATATGATGACATCCCCAAAATGTGTGATGGGGTTGGGCTGGAAGCGGACTATAGCCTCCATGGCATCTGGGTACAATGATTTGGAACCAATTTCAACTTCCTTCTGAGGCATGAGCAACATTTTCATCACTTGGACAAGGACACTGATGTAGTTCTGCATTTCCTGTCTATTCACCTCCAAATCTCCCTTTGGTGGAAATTTGTCTAAGTTTCTGCAAGTATTCTTTTATCTCCTTCCTAACTTGGTTCGTAGGTTTGGACTCAGTGAGTGTGCCAACTAATGGGATCCTATTGGACTTCACCAAGAAATCTAGATTGTTGTATGACCATGCACATGAGGCTTGAATGTAACCAATGAATGAGGCAAGCTACTCGTTGTTATGGATCAGCATCAACAATCTCTTTTTTTCCATCTCTACCCATTGCTTTATTTTATTTTCCATGTCAAGCGGTGCCCCTTTGTATCACATTGACCATTCATGCACAACATTGATTGCAACTTGCACATTTATGAGAGCTTTGAAAAAATATTTACACTACTAATGTAAGCCATGCACGTGGACAACTGCCTTATGCATGGTAACAAGATGTTCATAGACATTCTGCATGGTCTCTCCAAGTGTCAATACTTCACTAAGTATCGATGCCTTCATTTCCTCCAGATGGACGTGTGTGGAAACTGTGTTTTGAGTTTCTGCATGAAGTTGTTCAACCTCTTGCTTGACAACCTACAAGTTATTTTCAAATTTCTTTTTCTCGGCCATCAAATACTTAGTGTTCGAATTTGTGCACCTGCGAAGGCCAATTTGGCTATGATAATGGTACTAGGATTCTTCCTAATGCCGACCACAATTACCTTTTCTATCATAAAAGCAGGAGATGCAAGATCATCCTGAAAATGCTTCTTACACGCTTGTACAATATTCTTCTAGAGTTCATCACACGATAGATTGTACATGTCCATAACGAGATTATCATCAAGAGGAATAACTTCACCTTCTTTGTCTGGAGTTGACTCTACCATTGGAGGTGGTGGAGGCTGAACGATGACTTGTTGTGTGCTAGGCATCAGGTCAACATCTTGATTCTGCATCTCTCGTACATCCTCTATGTCTATGATATCTATAAATTCTTCAACCTGTTGAGCGAGCTCCTAGTCCTGCATATGTTTGCTCTCCTCCTCTATTGCCTGTTGCTTTTGTTCTTTCTCTTCAACTTATTTCCACGTTGTTTCTTCTGCTATTACGCTTTGCATTTCTTCTTCTTCCTACTTTTGCTTCTCTTCTTATTCTTTCTTATGCTTTTCTTCCTCCAGTCTCCTATGTTCTTCCCTCTTCCTCCATTCTTCTCTACGCATCCTCTATTTCCTCTTTGCCTATGTTTCTAAAGTTTCTTTTATAATAGCTAGATCCACTTTCATCTTGCGGATTCGTTCTCCCCCTCGACTATAATCAAACTTTCTCTTTCCCTTATCCTACGCGGGGTAACTCCCTTATGTTGGCACTGCTTTTGGAGTAGCTTCCTTCTGTGGAGTCACCTGTGAAGTTCCTGCAAAACTGACCAACTCGTGGGACTTGAAGGCATTAAAGCAATTCTGCCATGGATCCTCCTGCTAGTGAAATGTCCCATTAGGCCACTGAAAGTGATTTCTCGCACAATGGTCTTTACAAATACCATGGGTATCATACGTATTAAAGTCTCGAGTGCTATATGAAAACTTATCGATAGCCTTTCCTTCAGTGTCTGCGACCTTTGGGTTATTTATCTCGTACAATCTGATTTGCATAGGAAGAGTTTGCCAATGTGATTTTTTCTTCCTATGTAAAGTTGTTGAGAACATTGTGGAGAGATGATATGAAGCTTCTTTCATGGAAAACTTGTCAGTTGCATACCTCGGTAAAATATGTGATGACTTATGACATCCAAACACTTTAACTAAGGTGTCATCCCGTGAGGCAAACCAATATGCGATCTCTGCTTCCATTTTCCCACATGACATGCACAATGGTTCTTCCTCAAAGATCATCTTATATAGAAGAATGAGGAATTGGTCAGTTAGCTTCTCCATTACTCCTCGATGGTTGCAATACGAGAGTAGTCTGCAATGAATGTGTAGGACAGGGTCTCGAGGTGTCCAAGTCCAGTTCATGCTAGGGAATGCATTATGTGCACAGATTGCATCCAATAAATATGTAGACATATAAAATCTTGCTTGGCCTCCCTTGGGAGGGTTCATGGTGTTACCTACATGGATACTTAATTTTCGAGCCAACAAGTCTGACCAGTTGAACAACATCCCCTCCTTCACAACTTGGTTCAATAAGTTTTCCTACCCTTCAGGAAAGGTCTCTGTGCTCCACTGATCATAGATTATGCAGCCAAATGTGACCAAAAATTAATAGGCCCTCATGAGAGACTCTGTCTCATAAGTATTGGTGGGTGTCTGTCAAAATTTTGATTTCTCTTTCACCCATTGTTGGCTAGTTGAATTGTTTATGAATTAAACATTCAAGTACCGCATTAATTGTCGACCAGGGAATGTCTTTTTATTTCAAAGGCACTGCGTACTGTATGTACTTAGAGTCTAAAAGCATCGAAAGCTGTAGTATACATAATTCTTACGCTATGTCTGAAAAGCAAAATAATGGACGCTCTGTTGGCAGAGGATCAGGACCCTATCCTCCAGATGGGGACGTTCAGCACCTGCCCCTGTAATCAGAATTACTGATGCACACTGCACTCTCATTCATCGGTGAGAAACAAAACTCAAAGATCAATGAAACAGAGTACTAGTAAAACAAAGAATAGCAGAGGTAATGCTATCAAATCCACACAAAGTACCGAAAATAAATTGCTGCACACTTACACACTTGACAGGAAAGTAAATGGGTGAATCTTGTGAAGAAGGTGGGCCCAGTCCCTCTCACAAGATTCCCCAGGAAAACGAAGACGAGATTAAGTGCTCAAAACAGTTTTATATTCATCTACCAAAAAGATCAAATACAATAGAGTTCAGCCTTGCTAATGTTCTCAGAATCTCAGTTACAGACTGACCATAGACACCGACCTCCCTCGTTTCATGTAGATGTCTCCTCTTTATAGAGGAGACATCTATTACAATAAAATATTATAGCCTATTCAGTTAACCCATTTTGTCAAAAATAAGCAATTCAGAGTGCTGTTACAACAGTATGATGATACATCCTTTTCTTAAGCTTAAGCTGTTACACGGCGGATAACTGATTTTGACTGTCTTCTCGGGATCTTCATATTCCTTCGCCATTTCCCCATGCTGTTCATGCTGACTGTGTTCTTTTTCTTTAGACTTCCGCTTGATTATGCCACGTCACAATTCTGTAGATAGCTGCCATCTGTTGTCCATGGCTGTTACAAAATAGCTTGCTTTAGGTAATTGTTGTTGCTGGTGTTGCAGCA
>APFE030815054.1:0-14731 GCA_000404065.3 Pinus taeda | reverse complement strand
TCTAAAGATAGAAGGACATATCAAGAAGAAAAATGTTCAAGCAGTGAAAGATCACATCGAGCATCAACAACAAGTTCTCCAACTTTTAAAGGATAATGCCACTTTGGTGCAAAATCGAATGAAACAACAAGTAGATCAACATCGTAGTGAAAAAAGTTTTGATGTAGGTGATTGGGTATTTTTACGGCTACATCTCAAGCAAGCTATTTATGTGAAGGAAATGTTGGCAATACTACATGCACTTAAGAAATGGTGACCTTACCCAATCGGAAGACACTTCAAGGTAAAAATGGATCATGATAGTCTTAAATACTTTTTAGAACAAATATTATCTTTAGAAGAACAACAAAATGGGTCCCAAATATGTTAGGTTATGACTTTGACATCATCTATAGAAAAGGGAAGCAAAATTTTGTTGCAGATGCACTCTCATGAAAGGATGAGGATGTAGAAGCATTGTTTTGTGCTATATTATCTAACCAAATTGGATAAACGAAGGAAGGGATGAATGGAAGAAAGACGAAGAACTGTGGCCACTCATTCAAAAGTTGCAGAAGATCCCAATTCAAACAATATTGTGAGAACTTGAAGAGGAAGGAAAAATCATATTAGAACCTGGAGCAGTCACAGAAACAAGAACCCAATAGCTACGAAATCAATCAATTTCAGAGTATCTCATCAAGTAGAAGAACTTACTCGCTGAAGATTCCACATGGGAGGACAAGAATTTTATATAGAAGCATCAAGAACTACTCAATCATTGAGGACAACAATTTTTGAAGGAGAGGGGCATGTTAGGCCCCTATACTACTAGTGTAACCCCTTATTGTTATTAGTAGAACCCTCTTATTATATTGTTGTACCCATGTAGTCTCCATATTGTTACGATTATGCCCCATAGAAGCCCACTATTGTTATTATTGTGCCCTTACATTATTATTGTTATGTCGGCTCTGATCATATTATGACCCCTTAGACTCCTATATATGGAAAGGAGGTCTTTTCGTTCGTATCATCTAAGAATTTTTCATTTGTGTAATACAAAGGAGGTTTCCCCCTCAAAGAGGCTTATTTCTAAGGCATTGATCTATCTTTTCTATCTTTTTGTGAGTTGGTTTCATAACACATAAACCTCAAAACTCGTACACTCACATTAGGCATAAGAAACAAAAATATACAATAGAATATGAATCAGTGCAAAACCCAATTCACCCAAACATGATAAAATTGCATCCGAAATGAATAAATTTACACACCCTATTGTTTAAGCTAAGATAGGATAAATACACAGGCCATGCTTCCATATAACTTTGTGGTTTATTAAAATATAACAAATACAAAATAAATTATAAGTGACTCAGGCAATACATGATGGCCTAAAGAAAATTATAAACGATGTAACCATACCAGAACTCAATTAACAATCTTACACAAACACAACTTATAAATCAATCTATCTGAGAACACAATAACAGTTAAATCCAATGTATAGCATAAACATCAAAACTCGTACATTCACATTAGGCATAAGCAACAAAAATATCCAACATAATATGAATCAGTGCAAAACCCAATTCACCCAAACATGATAAAGTTGCATCCGAACAAATTCCATCCGAAATGAATAAATTTACACACCCTATTGTTTAAGCTAAGATAGGATAAATACACAGGCATAATGAATCAATTGCAGAGCAGAATGACAATTACA
This sequence comes from Pinus taeda, assembly GCA_000404065.3. Classification (NCBI taxonomy): domain Eukaryota; kingdom Viridiplantae; phylum Streptophyta; class Pinopsida; order Pinales; family Pinaceae; genus Pinus; species Pinus taeda. Next base: position 13,020 of record APFE030815054.1, on the reverse strand, counting down.
ATAAGAAAATAGTTTATGAAATTTGGAGTAAAGACTGAGGATTTACGAAGTGGGAAAGCCAATGCACGTAAAACCCTAAAGACACACAAAACCCTAAACTTGCAAAACCTGCAAAACCCTATGAAATGCAATGAGAGACTAACCGAATGCAAAGCAATTGAAACTCCAAGAGAAAAAATAAAAAAATTTCCAATAGGAAGGTGAGGCTTTGAAAAACACAGAAGGTGAGGTGTTGAAAAACATAGTGGCAATGGCTGGTAAGAGTTTTCCTACCAGATAGACGGAGAAACCATGTCCAAGCATCTTTCATGTCAAAACCTTCTCCAGAGCTCGCCAGACCTGCAACCAACTTGGAAAACATGGAAAAATAAGAAATTAGGCAATGGCATAAATATTGTTTACAATGCGAAAAAAAAAATCATCAAAAACCTGTAAATTTACTTGTAACCTCGAACTGGCTAGAGATTGGCACTGGCTCCTTCCCAAACTATAGGTCGCACGAATGAAACAACCACCAAGGTCTGTGCAAACCCTCGGCGGTCCAGAATGAACAAGACTAGCAGGCAGAATGAAACAAGAACATCAGAAACCCTGTACAGATAACGAGTGTGTGCACACAGTTAATAAAGGTTAGCAGGCCAACAATGGTAGACAAGCTGCAGGGGAAATGGACCCATCCCGCGCCACCATCAGCAAAGTGCTTCGCCCAAACATCAGACCCAAACAAAAATACATAGAGCAGAGCAGACATCATGGCAAACAGGTGGAAGCAGGAGGCGGGAAGGGTTAAAATCAGTGTTATAAACCTTGACACCCACCACAACACGTGGCGCAACATGTCGGGCAGGTGTCATACGAGTGCCTGTGGGAGCCACACGCCGGTAGCTGAGGTGGAGGAGAGGGCACATAGGTAATGGCATCCCTCCCCTATATTAGTTAGTAATTTTTTTCCTCCTTTTTTCTTTTTACAAAATATATAATTTTATACCTTTATATGTGGATAAAGAGTTTTGTGAAATCTATGATGATATTAAAATGTAAAATTGTAGTTTAATTGTCTAATGTTTTGATTTTTTTAAGTAAATTTTATGGTTAATGGATTTGTTGGATTATAAATTTTAGTTATATATTCCACACAATTTAAGTGATCCAAGGTTGTTTTTGGGCATTCAATCCATTTATGCATTCAAAACACAATATAAATTATGGAAAATTACAATTTTTCCAACAATTTTATCATCAGATTTTGACAAAAAAACCAAAATATAGAACAATTAAACTACACAAAATATTAAGAGACAAAAGCATATATACCTACTTTCCACCATAAAAATCACAATTTTGGCTTAGGCACAATCTCCATAAGACCTATGAGATGGTAATAAGATTAATGGCTCTCATGACACCTTGAGCTCATGTTATAGAATCTAAGTAAGGGAATTTTCTCCAATAAAGAAGGGTCCACTCACTACAAAGAAAACACCAATTAATAAAACTTTTAACACACACACTTGTTCTTATTCTCTTTTTATTGGAGGTGAATAGAAGGAAAAGCTTTTAGCAGAGTATTTTTTGAACACACAAACCTTAAACTCTTGACAATTACAATTTCATAATACCCCTCTTTCTCTTGATAGTTATACATCCTCCCAAGCTCAATTTTTGTAAAATACATACATTGAGAAAGATCCAACATGGTAAGGAAAACATATAATTTTCTCAATGCTTGTTATTAAGTACAACATGCATGTACATCATGTTACCAAACAAGCTAGTTTTATGGTTAATATGAAACCTAAATTTTGCTAAAATGACAATTTAAAAAGAAGAGGCACTCATGTGTACAATACCATGCACACTACATTAGGCTAACATTTGATAATAAAAAAATGTTAATGCACTAAATAAAATACCTACATTGATTCAACTAATACAACGTGTAGTATAATAAGTTTTAAAAGGACTGTTGTGTAATGTGCACTCATGGGACTTCACTCAATGAACCTCTGACATATCATGTGCGTTCATAGCATACTAAACAATACCCCTAATTTGACTACATATTGGAAAATACCTCTAAAAATCACATTTTTTAACCCCCTACCAATACGAACCCAATACATCTTCTCAATTTTAAAAACCCCTACTTTCAGTAGATATCGTAGGTATCCATTTTTTCAATAACATTTTTTATTCCCCTTTATATTTTTTCATTAAACTTGAGCTCCACTTTTTTATACCTTCCAATATAAAAACCCTTTACCCCCTAATATATGCTCAATGTATTATGTCATTTTTTTCTTCAATATATATCCCCCAATATGAATGCACATGGTATGGTATTGCCACCCATTGAAGCCCCCATGTGTGCACTAAACATACCATTACTCTAGTGTGCTCTAAATAGACCATTGCATTAATGTATCTTTATACAAGGAGCATTGCATCAAGGTCCCATTAAATTATTTTATTTAGAAAAAGGATTTTGTAGTGTACTAAATATAGCTTCACATTGGTGCATAACACAAACATATGTAAAAAGGTAGGTGAAGATATTTTGTAGTGGAAAACATCTTAGTAGTGTGCCCTATACCTATGGATGCGCCAACACATTGGAATATGAGGCACATTGGAGTAGAGTAAAAAAAAAACACCAACTAAATTATTATTTCAATTTTCCTTTAGTACTTCACACATGTTCAAGCTTCAATGTTGTCTGAGAATGTAAGAATGAAGGAAGAAAACATAACACAATCCTATAGCATTATGTTAGGAGATCCACAATGTCAATTTATTATAAGTCTAGTTTTTTAATTTTTTAAAGGCTTCAAATACTATGCACTCAATCTTATTAATATTAGTGTATATCTCATGATCCAAAGAAATGCTAAAATATATAAGGTAAAATGTATATTTTATCTTTAGATCCAATAGTATATATTAGATTATGTAAACCATAACATAAATCATATTAATTAATCTACTTTTGAGTTTTTATTGATAACATTCAATAGTTTTATTGTGTTAGTCATCTTATATGTCCAATAAGATCTCCATAGTCATATGTCATATATACAAATTCAATGGCATGTCAGGGTCAAGGACATTTGATTTCAAGTTCCAAAGATTTTATTGTGAGTGTTCCATGCAATATCGAACCAAGATTCAAGATTTAATAAATTATTTGTGTGTTATGTTAATTTTATTTTTCACATGTGATATAAATGTGAAATTTTTTCAGAGTAATTTTTGTGATATACTTTTGTTTTTAAACTATTTCAAGATTCCACCAGCTTTAATTTTATTAGCAAAACCTTATATCAATAAATATTTACTAGTCTATCAATCCATAAATAATATTTACTACTCTATCCATCCATAAATACTTAGGGACAGTAACAATAAACATACACTGCATTACTAGATAGATTGGTAAATATGCCTTGCCTCTGTAATATTGGACAATAAATGCACTAAAAGGAAAATGGATAGGCTCTTCCATAGTTGGTACATATATCCTCCCTCGTAACTGTTACCTATCCATTTAGACGGATTGATGATAACCATTGTTTCAGACTTGTAATATTTTGGAGCCTCTTTGAAAGTAATGATCTTTATCTTTCTGCCAGGCATTGAATGTTTTTATGAGCACTGTATGAATGATTAATTTATGAATGTTATATGTGCCCGTGTTTAACCATTTTGATGTCATGATTTTAATGTGAATCAAATAATTGTTCCGCTTTTCCAAATATACCTGTGATATGGTTGTAATTTTTTCTTTATGAAAGTGTTTTCTGTAATTGATTTATTATCAAGACTAGCGGTTTTATTGATAGATATTAAAGAATTTTGTTAATTTGTTTTAGAGTCTCGACATCATTGTTATTATTATTTGGAGCTGCTTCTGTAATTGATTTATTATCAAGAGTAACGGTTTTATGGATAGATATTAAAGAATTTGTTAATTTGTTTTTAGAGTTTCTACATCATTGTTATTATTATTTGTAGTTTTTTTGATACAAAAGTTGTAATGTTCAAAAATAATATGTTAGAGTCAGAAATCAAATTTTTTACCTATGTATATACCAAGCACGTATTAGTTAAAAAATACTATAATGTTCTTAAATAATATAATTCAATTTTGAATCTTCAATGTATATGAGAGCTCTTTTAGTAATATCAACACCTTGAACAAAGAAATATCAAATTGTTCAATGTGTTCAAGCTAAAAACATAAAATATTTCAATACTCAATAAGATAAGAAAATAACATAATACTACATCCTAGAATAATAAAGATAAAAAACAAATGAAATTTGCAAAAGCCCAATACAATTTCCAGGAAGTCGCCCCCATAAAATTTACAACATATACAATATGATATCCAGGTGAAAGCACATGCAAAAGATAAAAAATATTTGAGGAAATAGATGGTTGGAATTTATGCAATTAAAACTCTGTTATACCATACAATTTCCAGCTATTAAAACACATTTTTCACTTGAAAAATTATGCACAATTTAATCAATGTATAATGAAGAAGATGACTGGAAAAATTTGCAATCAATCCATGGCTGTCCCATGAAATTTCCAATGTCCAAAATGTCATCTTTCAAATGACAGCTACAGTTTTCTATAAAATAAGCTACTTTGAAGACAAATTGTTGTATAGATAATTATTATCTAAAATAATAATAATATTTATGGGTAGCTCCTATAATATTAAAAGAGGTGAGCTCGTTGAGGTGGACTCGTGCAACACAAAATGATAATTGATTTGTAACATAGGTGCCTATATGATATTTTTTGCAGGAACCTACTACTTCACAATTTTAGAACGGTCGATGAGGAGACATTTCAGTTGAAATATAAATAACCACACCAGGACAACTAAATCCTCATCAATGCAAATGAAAATATGAACATATTAATTATTTTTTTTAAACATAACACATAGAGATATAAATAAAAATATGAATATATTAAGTATTTAGTTCTATATAAGAATAAAAAATAATCTCACTTGTATCAATTACAACAACTATGTTGAATAATAATAACACAATAATCACATAACTTCAAAAGTTGTCATTATCCAAATCTACGACATTTCAGTGCAGACAATAATGACAAGAGGTTTTCAAGATTTGAGTAGAATGAAAAATGAGATATGTATATATAAGACAATGGGAGAAAAGTACACTCAATTTTGTTTTTTTTTAATTAATTTCTTATTTTTAGAATCGATTTTTACTACATTAATTATATTCATTAAAATATAAGTTTTATTGTATAGTTGTTGCTTCAGGGAAAGAAAATTATAAAAAGTGAAGGCAAAAAAAATAAAGTCAAATTAAAAATTAACAAGAAAAAAAACTATGATTAATGGAATTTGAATCGAAAATAGAGATAGAAAAATGGAAGTTACTAAACAACATTCATAATAAAACGTCAACCAATCACCTTACAAATAAATAAATTTAAATAATAACATAATTTGAATTTTGTATTGGAATCCACATGTCGAACTGGTTCATCATCACCGTACAAAATGTAGATCGTAGAAGCCTCAAATCTATAAAATTTGAGTATTCAATGTTAAACTATGAATAAACCCCAAATTGTTTTGGTTATTCACAAATTAATACACAATGTAAATACCATGTTGGAGCACGTATACTAAGAGATTCTTTAAAATAAATAATAAAATATAAGAAAGAAATTATTTACAATCTAAATACTATTAATATGAAGTTTACATATTAGTATCAAGTTATTTAAAGTAATCATAAAACATAGAAGTAAATTAAAATAGTACAACCACAGTAAAAATATTAATGTGGTTGATAGCCTAAGGCTTCATAAATATAACCAAAAAACTATTGCAACACTAAGAATCTCTTATTAATGCACACATTTACCTCATTAACCATGTATACAAAGGTTATGGGTCAACTTTAAAAAAAAATAAAAAAAATTACACATCTTATTGTAAAATGGACTATTTTGCTAAATAAATTTTGCTTATATATAAATGAATGTTATAAATAATAATGAAGAACTTATCATGCATGAACTTATTAGAATTGGAATATTAAATCCCTAAGAATTGGTGGGGGTGATACTATATTTATTAAAAGTATGGACCATTTGCAAATAAAATTTGTTTTTATTACTGAATATTATAATTAATGAGGAATAAGCCGAGCTATTAGAATGGTAATTCAATTCCTAGGAATTGGTGTGGCAATTGTCAATTTTTTTAATTTATAAAATTAATGCAACTTAAAACTTGTAAGTACACTACAGTGTTATCAACATTAATACTAAGCTATGTGCTAAGCATATTCCCTTGAGAATCAATCTAGGCCTTCAAATTAAAAGAAAAAAAAAGAAAAGAAAAGAAAAAGTGAACATATCCCTATCCACCTTGAGTTGAAATAAGAAGCCCTTCGCTGTTACCCAAAAGGCCAAAAATGTCAATAACTTGAGTTTAGTTGGCAACTACAAAGACTTTGTAATTTGTACTTTACACAATATTTCATAACAAGACAATTGCCAAATAAACTTTATTTTAAATTATTACCTCTAATTATAAAAAAGAGTTAATGTATGAGTTAAACATATATACATTTGAAAAACATGTAACAAGAAAAACATGATAAAAGCAATAAGAGATCAATTTGCCATGAAATTGATCCCACACTTCTAGATATAACATTTTTTTTATAAATTGAAAATGGCATAACTACCTTTGAGATAAATCTTAACCCTCCAAATAGGAGATTCCATAGAGGTTAAATCCCTACCATCCACTTAATAATTATTGGTAATTAAACTAAAATTCTTAAGGCCCTATTTTGAAATAAATTTGTCTATCCATGTAAAAAGAATGTAGATTTTCATCTTGCACATTTTGCTATTTCTTTTGCCCCACTAGTTTTATTAGGCATCTTGTTTGGGTTGTTCCTTGTAACTTATTGAGTACTATGTTAATCCTATAGAGGTCCATGGCCACAACCTGCAATGGTGTTTTTGGATGTTGTGAGGAGGAGGATCACATGACAATACTTTAAGGTATTATTTCCAAGGTGACCTCATGGTTGATTTTAAGGTCCCCATTTTTATTTTGGTTGCTTGATTCACTAATATGTCCACTCCCTCATTGTTGTTTCAGAGTAGATGATAATAACTTAAATGAAAAATGAGAAGGCTAATTAATTATTGGATCTAGGATAAATAGATACAATCATAACATCCAACATGTTAGAGCCCTTGATCAAAGGCCTGATGATTATAAGTGAGTCCCCAATCACCATCAAACTCTATATATTCTTTTCTTTGGAAATTTGTAAACTTTGATATAACTCATACACCTTTGCCAAGTTGCTGGATGTAAATCCAAGCCTCGAGGAAAAAGTATCTATAGATGTTCCTTTGACGTTATAGATAACCACTCATGGATTCTATGTTGATGTTCCATCAAATAAGAGAATGTAAGCAACTTGCTTTACTCTTCAAGTGTGAAAGTATTACTTATTCATATGAAGTTACTAACATGGTAGTAGGGAGACTAATCTCCCCATGAATCTAGAAGGTAGAATGTTAATATTAAACTAATCCACCCTAGTTGTTTCATCAACATCCAATATTTGAGGAGAAGAGGAATGAAAACCTTTGAAGTTAATAAATTTAGAAAAGAAAACAATGGCTCTATTTGCCACAAATTTTGTGTGGATGACTCCTAACAAATAATTGTTCGATTTCTAGCCAACTAGACTTTCCAAAAGATGTACTTTGGAAGAGTTGTCCATAAAAAATTTAATAATGGCTTCTATTGAAAAGTCCCTCGATACATAAATCCCCATTTTTCCAAAGAGATGCCTCCAAGAATCTGACTTAAAAGATGATACTCAATCCTTTCTAGTGTATGCTGCTATGTTAAAGATGCAAAGTGACATTCCAAAAATAAATGAGGAATATATGTTGAGATTTCTATACATAGAGCACATCTCGTAGGACCATGAATCCCTCTGTTAACAAGGTTCTTTGTTGTTACGATTTTCCCATGAGCCAAAATACAACAATAAATTTTATTTTGTGAATACCATCATAATTCCATATCTTATTCCATAAGGGAGATCTTAGGGAAAGAGAAACTTTTGCCGTGTGATTCATATCCTTTCTTCATTGTATAAATTGAGGTTCTCCATCCATGTTGATCAATAGATGAGTGTCTTCTTAGCACACACACATTTAGATGCACTTCCAATTGTTGAACTAAAGGTAAGAGCTTAGGAGGGACGAAACCAATCTTAAAACCACTCCACCATCCATAATAAGACCATGAGGAAATGCCATGTATGATAAATTTTCATTGATTTTCAAATCAATCTTTTAATGGGTGCAACTCTTGTATTTGAATTAATGGATGATTTTCATAAAAATATATCTTCATAATTCAATTTTCTTCCCATTCCTTGGGATCCAAGTTAGATAAGACTGAGTGGTTGGAATGGAATCTTTAACCAATTACCAAATATGAGAGTCATCTCTAGAAGGAAGGGGCAGTACTAGACATCTTTTTCTTGAATGAACGAAGTGTCTTTTGAGTAAAACATTTTTCTGCCAGTCCTACCTCCTTGAATCCAACCGCCACAAAAACTTGGCTCCCAAATTAAGATTCATTAGCCTAGGATCCTTGACTCCTAGACCACCATGTGATTTGGAACCTCTAACTATTGAACAACTAATTAAGCGGAACCTCTTATTATTGGATTTTTCACCTTGTGACATTTCTTTTAGCCCTCTTTGCTATTCATTCTTTTACACTGGCAGGGGTTGATAGCATTGGAAACTGAATGATTGGTAGATAAGATAGCACAAATTTTATGAGAATAACCCACCTTGTGGGGTTTAACTAGTGGACTCCCCATTGGACAAACTTAGTCTTAATTTTATTTATAACCTATTTCCAAATAAATGGGAAATTAAAAGATATTAGAGGTAGTTACCAATAAAATTTGGCTTACGTTATAGGCATATTGAGATGAGTTATTAGCTCTCCAAATGCTTGAGTGAATAATTTCAACATCTTCTTGAGACTTTTTGCAATAGTGGCTTAGGTGCCTTTAGAAGTAATGTGTCATATAAAATCTGGAAATGGTTAATGCTTTTGAATCCTATGGACATTTGTATTATACTTGGAAGAATTCCATTTCCGGAATTAACTTCCAATTTATACTTAGTGATTCTACCATAATGATGTAAAACTTTGGGGAGAAAGGACAACCATGATTTAACCCTCTGCTAGCCTTGAAGAATCCTACTCGATGCCCATTGACTAATACATAAAGAGACCTAATGAATAAAATTAACACTGAAACCAAAGATGTGAAGAACGTCAAATAAGGAGTGTCTCACCTAATTAAAGGTGTTTTCCATATCAATCTTAACTATCATACCCTTGTAACCTCCAACCCTATTCAAATTAATCCCTTCTTGAACCAAGAAGATATTATCTATAATTTCTGTTGTTTCATAAACTCTCCTTCATTCTATCATATGATTTTTAGAAGTGGGTGCTTTAACTTGTTTGCAATGATCATGGAAAATTTTAGGGGCTAATATTTGCAGGTGGGCTAATTTTCTATGATTTTTCCAGAAAAAATTCGTCGATTTCCATTTTTTATAAAAATGATTCGTCCAAATTTTACAATAAATTATTTTACCTTAAAAATTGCCAACATCATATAGAGACTATATATAAAATCATTATAAATTTGAGGAATTTTACAAATATATCAGTAAAAATTTTAGAGTTTGTATATTAGGGACTAGAGAGATTCGCCAATGGTTTTAAACTTCAAGATAATTTCCCATCCTTAAATTTTTCCTTGGCAATGATTTTAGTCATGATTTTATATGAGGCATTAGAGAGTGAAATGGGTTTGAACCTTGTGAAAGGTGAAGGGATTTTTTCTTTTGGGATGAGCGCAAGGAAGGAAGAGTTTGAAACCCCTCCCATTTGTAAAGAATTTTACACATATTGGATCACTTTTGTGATCAAGCTTAATGGTGTTTCAACATTCCCTATAAAAATCTATAGTGAAGCCATTTGGCCTAGGAGCTTTATTAGAAGCAATAACTGACATAAATGTTTGAATTTCCTCTTTAGTCACCCTTTGCATAAGTGCATTATTTTTCTCAAGTGAGATGGATGAGGGAGTGTTTTCTAGAATGGCATTGTAACTTCAAGCTCAAATCAATCTTTTTCTATATAGAAATCACAAAAATAGCTATAGGTAGTCAATTTCATTTTGTCAAATGAAACTTAAGTGTTTCTCCATTGGATATAGATCTCTTTGGCACTATTTATCCACAACCTAGCTCTTCACAACTTATGAAATTAAGTTGTACTCATATCACTTGCCTCTATCCATAAGCTTCTTGAATTGGATCTCCATTTCATTTCCTCCACCTGAATGGATTTTTTATATTACTGGAAAGTTTCTTTTTCTTCTACTAAAGGCTCCTAAGAAATTTTCTCTTGTTCATTTTTTTTGGTATTTGTTTTATATTCTCCTTATTTATTTGAACTTCTACCTCAAGTGGGTAAAAATGAATTTTGGCCCAATATTTAAGTGCCTTCTTAGTAGCTATCATTTTTTTCTCTCAAATATAGATAGGAGAACCAATGGTTTAATGAATCCATCAACCTCTTATTATATCAAGTGCATGTTATCTTGGAACCACAAAGGGTTAAAATGAAAAGGGTATGGGACTGTAGTAAGGAATTTTATTGCACTAAAGAATAATGGGCTTATGATATGAGGTTTCCAAAGAAATCATTTTAAAATAAGCTGCATAATCACCTTCCAAAAAGAGCTCTGCACAATAAATATTTTAGTCTCACAACAATATGTCTAGGGTAAGTCACTTATTGGTCTAGGTGAATCTTCCCATATTTGATTTAACACCCACTAGGTCCTATGAGGAAATAATATCTCCATTTGGTCTCTAAAAGGATCTCTTATAATACCTCTACCCATTTTCTCTTTCTAGTTGAGAGTGGTGTTAAAATAACTTGCCAAAATGCTATTGGTCCAATGATTTGTTCCCCTCTCAGCTAATAGAGATTCCCAACAATTCACCTCTTTCGCATATGCAATTGGAATGTATACATTAATTAGGTTAATCACTTCACTCTTATGAAAATGTTTGAGACAAGTAAGAAACCAACATAAATAATTTTGAATGTGAATGAATTTCCAAAAAGTATTGTTGCATAATGTACAAATCCCCTGTGAAGCACCTTTGGCACTAGCAATATGAGATTCACTATTTTTCCAAAAACTTTTGCACTTGTTTTGGCTTCATTAATTTCCATCTTAGTCTCTTGGAGGAGGAGAATTGAAGACTTTTTTCATTTGAATAAATCCATTATTGATTCATTTTTTTTCATGCTAGTAATCCCCTTCAATTCCAAGAGACAATAATCATCGTTTACCAAGGGGTTTTTTTGAGTTCCACAAATGGTGGATTTGGCACACTTTGGTTCCTTGTAGATCTTTTCCCAATTAGATTTGGTATGGTATATGCCGCCCTAGCTCTATCTTCTTTTTATCCATTTCATCTTTTTTTTTTCTTTATATGGTTTTCTCACAACCTTTCTACGAGGTTTTCTATCTATGAATTTCGCTTCCCTCTCTTCATCAAATCAATTCTCATCTTCATAGGAACTCGAGTGACTAAAGATTATTCAAATTAAAAAGGCTTTTATTTAAAAGGAATAATTATTTCCCTCATATACCCAAATGAATATTACTCTCAACTATAGTTGATGGAATGAAATACTTGTTAAATTACTTAATGATTAGATTGTTTATAGTAGATCTAATATTAAACATAGGGATTCCAATTGTTTTAGATGTGGATATGTTTTCACCTTGGAAGAGAAATTCACAATTATTTTAATTAAGGGTGCATGTTGTACCTTTTGATTTAGTTAAGATATTGTCCTTGGATCCATCCCCTTGATCTCTGGAATGACTAACTTTAAATGATTTCTTAGTTTGTCCTCTTACTTCTATGGGTTGAGCTAAAATTTATGACATAAGGTTTTGCTTGGAGTGTTGAGGAATTCCTATCTATTTTTGATCTTCTTCTTTTTGACCGACTACCATTAGTCCTTTTTTTATTGGGGCCCTTGTTCAATTGTTGCATTCTTAGGATAGTTATTAGCAAAATTCCTTTTTCATGGCATTGCTCACTTAAACATAAGCTTGTCATAGACCACACATTGGGAATATTTAATTCATCCAACATGAGTTGTATTACTTTTGGTAAAACCTTTTCCAAATATAATTTTGACACAAGGACACACCCATACCATCATTTCGCCTTTGGGCTACACTTTATCAACTTAAGTTCCTAGAGTGTTCCCAGTACTCCTTAAGACTTGCTTGTTCCAACATTGTCAGTGAAGGCAAGGAAATATTACGCATACAAGTACAACATAAGTAATGTCATTTTCAAGATTGAAATCTATTATCCATCTATACAAGTAAATCCTTTTGGTTCCTAAAAATATGGCCCATTTCTAGATATTAAGTCTCTATCCCTTTAGTTTGGAAGTAGAAAAAATAAAACCCTCTTTCACAAATATACTGAACTTGCTGGCCTTTAACCATACCATACTAGTTCTTTTGCATCAGGTTTGTCATTGCCTTAGAAGAGGACTAAAGCTAAGTAAATTTATTAATTAGACCCTGATTTGTGAGACTCAAAGCCATTTGTCACATGTTTTCAAGAGGAATTGGGACCTCTGGGATCCCTTCTAGACTTTTATAAAATGAGATGAGTTGCTCTTCATTGACTTGTACACATAAATATTCGAAGTTGGGTGGGGGAGCATTCGACCATAGTGTTGCAGGAATGCTCAATATGCAAGGGTTTCAGATTTATCTTATCCTACCACTCTACTTAAAAAAAGAGAGATTCGAATGCAATACCTCT